>QJPP01003627.1:0-226578 GCA_003996215.1 Jaltomata sinuosa | reverse complement strand
AACAAACAAGGGTGGAGCCTCGAACAATGAATGATATGATGCATGAAGATCTCAAGTGAAATGGTATCTCTGTATGTACCTCCTCCGGCGCCGATCCGGCCCAGCAGGTAGGTTCCATGGAAGGACACTGCCCGTATACCTCTACTCCACCGTATACCCCTCCTCCGCCACACGCAGCCCGTAGCCCCTGGCCCGGATGGCAAGGTCCATGGAGATCCCAGACCCCATACTAAATCTCAGTATCAGAACATGTATCAAGATAGAGACCCAGTCTCGATATCAAGATAGAGACCCAGTCTCAAATATGCATGCCCAGACCCTGTCCAGGACTAAAAATAGCAGGAAAATATCTCAAAAACCCCTCCAAGGGTGCCCGAGCGTAGCCGGGTCTAAACAGTCAAAAGTCATCTCAGGTTCTCGGTCCAACCGAGGCTAAAAATCATCTCAAGTAGCAAGAAAACTCAACTAGCACTCCGGCCCTGCCGAGTCTAGTGTAGTAGTAAAAACTGGTGTTTTAAAACATAATTTTACTTTCTTGCCCAAAAAATCTCACAAGTGAAATCAAACCATTTCCAAATCATTTCCATCAAAAATGGGCCCCTCCGGGCCATGGCAAGGTTTAGAAAAACGAGTGCCAGTAGCGCCCGAAAGCCACACCACAGTAAAACACGGATAAAAAACCTCTTTATATGCCAAAGGAAATGGTATTTGATCACACACAATAGCTGCCCCGCAGCTCACAATCAACCTATCGACCCTGCACAGGCCCACAGCTACTCAGCAAGCATAACCAGCCTAGAAAGATAATTCTATGCCCGGGACTCGCGGACATTCCCAAAATCCCACCTTCTATGTTCCAGAGTCAACAAGGCCTCACAGGACCACAAGGGTAAATAAAATATACCGGCAACTACTACAAACAACGGAGGAACAAAAGTAGGCGGATATGAATAAAGCGGTCGAGGTCTGTGGTACCAACCTAATAAACCAACCCAAGGATGCCTATTAATACAATTTTATTTTATATATACGGAGTCTAGGGAAAATAAACCGTAACCTACCTGTCGTCCGATGACAAGCCTGAACCTCTCCGAAAAATCCCCAACACAAAATCAAACTCGGACTCGGACTTGAATAACTTGACGTCGATAATTAATTCCCTTCACAAATTAAATATAATGTCAACATAGAATTGGTTTCACCAACCCTTCACTGTATGCGTATGTATGTATAAGGAGTGGTCAATAAACATTACACTTTGTAATGAATGAAACCAAAAGTTCCAATGCTTTCAGTGAAATAGAGAATAATAGATATAGAAGTATATTGTGAGTTAGGCAACAATTGCCTTAAGTTTGGCAGCAATTTACATTCAATTGTAATTTGCTAAATGCTTAAATGAGTAGGTGATGGCCACCTAATGGACAAGTGGCTGCATTCACTTTGGTGTGGCATCCCTTGATTCCACGTGGAATCTTGGTGTCACACCATAATAAATTCTTTTCCCGATTATGTATATATTCGGGTATTGCATAAGTTCGTGGTAAAATAAATATAATATTTTAAATATACCATAATTGATAGAAAATTATTTCCAATAAAACCTACTATATTATAATAATAAATTTTAACATAACTAAATTTTACTATCTCCGATAAAATATTTGCAAAGGTAATAATAATATAATATAACTTCCTACCACCTTCGACTTTTAAATAAAATATTTTCAAATACGCACGATTTTGATACTCGAGAATTCTCTCGGGATCCTCCCTTATTTTTTATAACTGTTTCGGAACTGAAATGGCGTCTTAAAACGTGAAGTCGAGGCTTAAATCGAGTTTAACCCGACCCGATTCGCGACCCGGTTCGTAACCCGTTTTCTGCCAGACAGTCCGCGGTAAAACAGTCATAACTCTTTACTCCGAGATCGGTTGGACGTGAGGTTTTGTGCATTGGAAACTAGACTCGTAGACCTTCGATTTGGTATTTTGGGGGACTTCTAACTCTTTATATATTGAGAGAAAAGCCCTGAGACATTTGACCCAAAGTTCAGAAAATTTGTTAAGGGTCTTACGATATCTTTTGTCGATTTGCTTGACTTCAAAACTTAAACGTGGAAATGACCAGAAGGGTCATTACAAAGCCTAACAAGAAAAATAATAATAGTCGCATGCCTGCTAAAAAAAGAAAGAAAAAAAGGTGCCTGCAAAATTTTTGCTTTAATTTCCCCTAAAACCAAGGTTGCAAAGATTATTAATGTGCTCTAAGATCGCAGAGCATATGAAATGGCATGCAAAGAATAGTAATAGAGATGGAATCATGAGGCATCCTAGAGATGGTGAGGCATGGAAGAGGTTCGATACTACATTTCCTGATTTTGCTTCTGATCCCCGAAATATTCGTTTAGGACTAGCTAGTGATGGTTTCAATCCATTTGGGGCGATGAGTACTACCTATAGCATTTGTCCAGTGGTTTTGGTTCCATATAACCTTCCATCTTGGATGTGTACGAAGCAACCAAATTTGATGCTATCAATGATCATTCCAGGTCCACGTACGGTGGGAAATAATATAGATGTATATATTCAACCCCTTGTCAAGGAGTTGAATGAAGGAGTTGAATGAGTTATAGTGTGATGGTGTGAAAACTTTTGATTCATCAAAGAATGAAATGTTTAGAATGCGAGCAGCTCTTATGTAGACAATCAGTGATATTCCTGGACTTGATATTTTATCGGGTTGGAACACACATACCGGTTATGCATGTCCCTCTTGTAATTTTGATACTGAACCTTGTCGACTTCGTCACAGTACAAAATGGTGCTTTATTGGTCATCGTCAATTTTTAGCAAGGAATCATAAATTTAGATTGATGAGGCATAATTTTTTTGGAAATGTGGAGGAGAGGAACCCACCAAGAAAGTTATCCGGGTTAGACATTTTACAACAAGTGAAGAAAATCGATGTTACATTTGAAAGAACAGCAGAGTTGATCCTAAAAAGGAAAAGAAATCGACAAAGAAATGTCGGGGAAAATGTAATTCAACAATGGAGGAAAAAAAACATATTTTTCAATCTTCCATATTGGAAATTCAATTTGTTACACCATAATTTAGATGTCATTCATATTGAGAAAAATGTGTTCGACAATGTTCTATACTCTTTGTTAAATGATAAACAAAAATCAAAGGATCATGTTAATGCTCGAAGAGATCTACAGGATATGGGTATAAGGAGCGGTGTTTGGCCAGATGAGAATGAGAATTGTTGGCTTGCTACATTTGTCATTCCGGTTAATAAGAGACTTGCTTTTCTTAAAACTTTAAAGAATGTCTTTGTACCGGATGGTTATTCAAGTAATATTTCTCATGCTATTGATCTGGATAATTAGAGGATCTTTGAATTAAAGACTCACGATTGTCATATTATTATGCAGTAATTGTTGCCCATAACAATTCGAAATGTGCTACCAAATCAGGTTGTTGCAGTCTTGGTAGAGCTTTCTTCCTTTTTCAGACAACTTTGTTCGAAAATCTTAAGCCTTTCAGACCTAGAAAAGCTACAAGATCGAATTGTACTCACACTTTGCACTTAGAGATGTTGATCCCTATATCTTTTTTTACTGTAATGGTTCATTTAACTCTCCATTTAGTGGATGAAGTAATAAAGGGTGGTCCAGTACATTATTGATGGATGTATTTTGTTGAAAGGTAAAATATTTCTCATTCAAGATTCTTTTCTTCAAAATAAATGCTTATTCTTATACCTTCTTGGTTTGGTTATAGATTATTAGGTCATTTCAAGTTCTTTGTAGGGAATAAAGCACAAGTAGAAGGTTCCATAGCTGAAGGTTACATAGTTGAAGAAGCTCTAACTCTTTATTCTCGTTATTTTGAGGATATGGAGTCGACAGTTAATAGACCTAAATGTGTAAATGATGAACCAAATCATAACGAGGCTTCTGAAGTATCATCTATATTTCCTCCACAAGGTAAATCTGTCGGAGGCTCAAACTTTTTCTTGACTCAACTGGAGAAGACCCAAGCCCATCAATATGTGTTACTTAATTATGCAACAGTAAAGTCGTTTATTGAGTAAGAAATATAAATTGATTTTATTTATGATAAGAACATTAGAGTGAAGTGATTAAAATTTGATACAATCAACTTTTTTTTAGTGAATTTAGGAATCACATAAGAAGGAGTTCAAAAGGTCGAAAACCTTCAATAACAGAAGTAGAGAAGAGAGTTAATAAGGAGTTTCCTAATTGATTTCCAAAGCGAGTGAGTGAATGGTATTCAAATATTTATCTAAGCTTAATTAAGTTTCTTGTCTCGATTTTGAATATTTGATGAAACTAATTTTGTTTATTTAAATTATGAATCCTGATATAGCAAATACAATCTCTACTGATCTGGAGTTCTTAGCACGGGGTCCAATGACAGATGCAAGAAGGTTCACTGCTTATAACATTAATGGATTCAAGTTTCAGACTTTGTCTAGAGAACAAGGATCAAAAACTCAAAACAGTGGAGTTTTTCTTACCTTCTGACACCTCATGTGTTGCATCTAATGTTGATAAAAATGCGAGGCAAGAAGACTTACCATATTATGGGAAGGTAGAAGATATTATTGAGCTTAATTACTATGGTCGATTCAGGGTTGTTCTCTTCAAATGTCAATGGGCTGACACTACTCGGGATAGAGGGTTCAAGAGATGCTTGAAATTTTAATTGTGTCAATTTTTTTAGATTGATTCACACTGGGGATCATGAGGATCATGATCCTTATATTGAAGCATCTCAAGCAAATATGATCTATTATGTTGATGATGAAACTGATGAATGATGGAGTGTGGCTGTACATTTAAAGCCAAGAGATGTGTTTGACATGGGAGAGATTGATGAAGGAGAAATGTACGAGAATGAGCCATACCAACAACAAAATTTTGAACAATTTTTCGATGTTGATTATGAAAATGTCCCAGCTGCAATAGAGGAGCATATGTCTGGATAGAAATTAGGTTCCTTAGTTCAATATTGAATCAGTAGTAGCTTTTCATTTAGTTGTAATTCAATTGCAATTTCCATTTATGAAATAGAAAATCATCCCAAAAACTTATGTTCATTAATTTTTTTGCTTCAAATTTCATTTCATGGTGAGTATTTTTAATTTTGGATATGACTTTGTTAATCAACTAGCTATTGTGTGTCTTTTATCTAACTTTTATTGCTCTCAGATATGCCGAAGCCCAAGCATTACGAGAACTTAAGAAACTCATTTTACTCGGCATCTACTTCACAAGGTGTAGCACAATTTTCATCAAGTACTGAATCAGAACCTTCACGTTCTGATGATACACCATTTCTTCATCAACAATTGAATTGGAATCTTCGTCAACAACAACTGACATCATTGCTCCAATCGACACATTCATTTCAGGCTGCACCACATCCAGTTCCATCAGTTCAGACCACAATGCAGTCAATTAAATCAATCCAGTCTACGTCACAGCAAAAATCAGCCAAAAAACATAGTGTACGTGAGTCTATGCAGCATTGGACGGTAGACGCAATAGGTAATTTCTTCTTAACATATAAGTGTAACCAGAAATTTGCAGCATCTGTGTAATTTGTGAATTCTGAGTTTTGGTTTTACTCTTTTCAAATTCACAGGGAGCTATCAAGAAACTCAAAGTGAAGAAAAGAGATGTATTCAATTTTTCGAATGGAGAACGTATTGTGGTTGTTTTTAACGACTTAGATTCTCCAATTGGTGAAGGACAAGGCGTTCTTGCAGGATTTTGTGGAATTTTAGCAAAAGACAGCTCCATATTTTCAATTCACTTTGAGAAATGTCCAGATTTACCTGCGGCATACTTCAACCGTTGCTTTGACCAATTTATAGAGGTATAGGTTATTTTGTGCTCTAAATTCAGTTTAAATCAGTTAACATGGACAACTCTTTCCTTACCCTCCTTAGATTTCTATTTTGCATATAATAGATAAGCTAACCACTTTTTTATTTTCGAAGCCACAATTTTATTTTAGGACCATTGAGTCAAATGCAAGACGATATGTTTATAATTCGATGTGTAAGAAGTGGGACGCAAGAAGGCTAAGGTTGTTTGATAAAGTTTATGATCCACTTAAGAGCAAAGTAGAAATAATGGATAAAGTTCCCCTGGGAATTCCACGGGATCAATGGATTTCTTATATTAATTACCGCTTTAAAGCAAAAACAATGGTATTTATTTAAATGCTTCAATTGGTATGTGTAATTATATGGTTATTTGTTTGTATATCTCAATTTTTAAGTATCCTTTTGTAGGAAATGTGTAATAAAAATGCTGAAATTCGAAAGCAACAAACCATTTCACACATCGACGGGTCCAAACCCAACTCCAGAAGAAGGGCTGAAATGGTGAAAGATCTTATTTCATTTTGGATTGCTTTAATTAAACTAACAAATATTCTTATTTAATCAAATTATGACGACTTTGATTTTTTTAATAGATGACTGAGACTGGCCAAAAGCCTGGACGAGGACAACTTTATCTTGCTACTCATAGAAATAAAGACGGATCATATGTTAATGAGGCAGCGAAAGAGATATGCGTAAGTTTCTATGTTATTAGTCTTAGATTTATGTTTCTCCTTTTAAAATTTGTTTAGGTGATTTCCCGATTTAAGTGTAGTATTTTCGATAATCTTGTTGTTTTAAAGCTAATCAGTCACCAAAATGACTGATTATTTTTAAAAAAAAAATTGAAATGGTGCTCTATATTCTCATGTTTTTGTGAGAGTACACAATAATCATTTTCCGCTTTCTCATATGAAGAGGATTCTCCAAAATCAACAGGAAATAGAAACTAAAACAATTTCAACTACATTTGTTCCATCCATCTGAAAAAGAATAACAATTCTGCACTAGCAACTATGTTACTACACACTAGGCTTGTATAGCTTCTCAACCATCTTTCTGTATTCTTCTTGATTGCACCAAAGTCGGTCCGTGACCCCTGGATGCCGAAGGCGTCCTTGGGGTGATCTCGTAGTTCCTACGGGGTGGAGATGATGGGGTCGGTCCATGGATTTTCCTTCCTTTTCTTTTGCCGCATTTCGCTCAAAGGGTTGAAGGGAGATAGTGCATCAAGTTGTTCGCAAGGGCCAACTTGATCCTCTTCCCCAGAGATCTCAGATGAGGGAGCTTAACCGGAGAGCTCCGAAGTCCCACGGTATCATAGAATTACGTTAGGTACCATATGAATAGGCCAAACAACTTGAGTGTTCAGAGGTGAGCTTATGTTTGGCTCTCCAAGCAAACTCTGAATTGAAATAAGTATAGTCCTCACATCATAAGCGGATGACCACTTATCCTAAGAATGTCTAAGCAAATGTTGCCATACACATCAACATTGGGATGAAAGCAACCAGTCTCAAATTTGACCTTTGGTGGTTTAAAAGGGTAATTAGTAGGAAATGAAAGAGAGAGCTTGTATTTTGTTTGTTCAAACACTGTATCTTTGCTTCCAGTTAGTGTCCCTTTCTAGCAGAATAAATTGTCTTCTTCAGGAAATGCAGATATCCCAGAGTCACTCCCAGAGTCACCACTCATCAGCCATCAAAATCTGAGCTTTTAGTTTAAGTTTAGCATAAGTTTTTATATTTTTAAACTTAGGAATCATGGTTTTTTTATTTGGCTTATGCTAATATATATATAGTCTGTGTATATATATAAAGATCTTTATATAGCGCTGGCCTCTGGTGTACTTAATACTTCATCCTGTGATTTTAATCTTGTCAACGGCTAATTGAGTTATCATATCTGGTTTTTGGTGTGTGCTGTGTTCAGGAAAAAATTGACCTAGCCATGACTCAAAGCATCACAGACGAGTCTGAAATTTCGCCAAATGATGTTGTTGGTAAGGTGCTAGGAAAGGAACATTTTGGACGGGTAAGGTGCTTGGGATTAGGAGCTGTCCCAAGTAAAGCTTTTAAGAAAAAAAGACCCTGTTATAATGATTTGAATGATTCAAGTTACAACAATGGTTCATATTCTTCTCATTACCAATGCCAAGAGAAGTACAACCAGATTTTGAATGCTCACAATCAAAGCCAAGACAACTACAATACTATGATGAATGCTCACAGTCAAATGATGAATGCTTTCAAGGCGTATATGATAATGAAAGAAGGGATGATACCTGAACAATTTGCTGGGATCTTCGTTTCCCCAACTCCTTCAATGGTAAGGAAACTTTCATAAACTTTCATAAATTATTGCTGCTAACTTAGTTAAATATTCTCATTTATTTTGATTTTTTTGGTTTCTAAATAGATCCCATATTGTTAAACACTCTTGTTCGGACTTGAGAGTGTTGTAGAATTTCCTGTAAGTTGAAGAAGGCTATTAGAGTTAATCGTTCTTTTATGATTGCCTTCTTAGGAAACCTGAGCCTATTACTAACCTTTACTCATTTTTGAAAGATAAAGCAGCTTGAAACTATCAATCTCTTGCATAGACACAAAACATAGACCACATTTTCAGTAGTCTTTCTACATGGCTTGTATAGGCTCAAAAATCAAATGGCTAGTAAGGTTCAAGGGATCTGGTCATAAGACACTTTGATTTTATTTTTCCACTCGAACAAGTTTTACTGCCCACTTAATCAGAGGAATTATGTAAACAATACTGATATAAGACTTAACTGTGATACTGACACCAACGGCTGCTTTCTCTACCTCTTTGTAAGTACTTATTGTATAGTGTCTAATGTGTAATAAAATTCTGAGATAATGTGAATTTCTTACATGGAATGGTGCTTATCCATTTCTATGTAGTCTAATTTCACTAGGGGTGTCTTGAAAAATTCTTGAAATATTTAGTGCATGAAGCCATGATTGTTTTTTATGTTCACATCGCCTAATGCTCACTGTAGTTGGATGGGGAATTCCCTGTCAAGTGGGGAGTCAGGTGGACATTTGCATCTTATTGAGTTCAATGAGTTTTGAAGTTCTTGAATTGAAAACTGATTATTCCAAGTGGATTGTAAAGTATCGTGTTGATCTTAGTTCTTTGCATACTACTTATCCTTTGATGTTGAGTGAAGAACTTGATTTACTAGATGTGAACTTGCAATGTTATATGTGTTTTGCTGGATGACTAGGAAAAGACAATATATTTTATAGATTCTATTGTTAAGATATATAAGTCTAGAAAACTTGATGGTACTTGAGAGTATCACAACAATGAGGTTCAGGTATTTGCTCTATTGCTTTAAATTCTTTTGACTAATTTTGTTTTAAATTCTTTTTGTAGCCAAGTGATGCAGCTAGCGGACCTGTTTCACCCATGAAAGTAAGAAGATCAGCCTAATGATGAAGTTTTGTGCAATTGTATTAAACAATTAAGTATGGTAGTTGATTGAATGAATGTGGAAGATCCTTTATGATTAATGGTTGGAGTATTGTTAGTTTTTGAGACTAACGATAATACTAATGTTGGGGAGGATTTGTTTACCGTTAGTTTTGAGAGTAATGATAACACTTACGTTTAATAATTGGAACAGAGGTGTCTAAAGTAAGTTTTGAGACTATTAGTATATTTGATTTATGTTAATATCTTTGTGCCTTAATAGTATATTGATGTTACTTGATTTTAGTAAGCAATTTAAATAATAAATTTAAAAATCAGATCAATCAGCTTTAGAGTAATAATTGTCCCGAAAGTATCAACAATAGTGGCGGCCAAAGACCCCACTAAATACACACATTGCGGGGGTTTCAACTCCCACAACTTTTTTATGAAAAAATATTAAATAAGTGAATTTACGAATTACGGGGTCTTAAACCGTCGTTAAATAACCGCCGTAATTTATAACGGCGGTCGATGAGAAAACCTCCACAAACAGTTTGCGGCGAACAATATTGCGAGGGTTTCGAAGACGCCGTGAAATGAATTTGTGGGGGTTACCAAACGCCGCAAAATGTTAAAACAACCGCCGTAAATAGAGCATTTTTTTGTAGTGTTCTTTTACGTGTGTTTGTCTTAGAAAGTCTCAACATTTGGACATTTGAATAAATACATGACATATGCCAAGAAGTTGCGGTATTACTTTGTAGGCTAATACTTGGCCTTACTGATTCTGGTAATCATTCGAGATAGAACACCATATATGTTGAAAATTGAAATTGTGATAGAGTAGTACGTATTGCCAGGATTAGGCAAAAGGATTATGACAATGTCAACCTAAGAATTCACGATGAAATAGGACCAAATTAGAATTGCTCATTTGGAATAAAATGAACATCTATAAAAGATAGTACGTAACACTTTTAAATAAATGTGCTTTATATCTTAAGAAGTTTGTAACTTCACCATCTGTTGTAACATTTTCATTTGAAATTCCTCAATTTAATAAGACAAGAACTGTCACCTTATTTTATTATATTTTTATTTTGTAATTTGTTCATCACTCTTATCATCTCACTAGAATAAATCTCAGTGTATTCGTCATTGTTTTCTAATGTAACATTTTTCTAATATTTTAAGCAAGTAATGTTAAAAATTCTTATTAAGGAAATTAAATAAGACTCATAAACTGCACAAAGGGTGAGTAAGAAAGTGATGTGTTAGAACTTAGAAGAGAAATTGCTCCAAAAATGAAGGGAACTAAACAGTGAAAATAACAGGGTCAAATGAAGAAGATCCGTCTCTCATTTTTTGGTTAAATTTCATTAATTGTTATATAACTATATATATATATATATATTCCATCTAAGTCAACAAACTACGTTTTCTAATAGAAAAATCACAAATCATTCGCCCTACAAACACAATTGCCGGAAATCCAACCTCCGATGAGTGATAATTTTGTACTCTTCATTTTAATTCTTTATTATTTTTTAATAAATACAAGCTCAATTAAAAGAGAAGCAATCCAATTTATTTTTTAAACCTTCTGACGAGTGATAATCCACCAATTCTTTACCACCTTCAAATGTATTCAAATATTCTTTGGAAATCATCGTCCAAATTATCCCCTGATTTTGCATCCCTATTTTCAAGACTTTCATCCAAACTGATAGTGAATATTGTTTTTAGAGCTTTCTGATTCTAAATATTTGTCTCCTTACCTTTTCTTTTCCTTTTTTTTCCCTTAGAATTTCATGCAAAATACTCCAGAAAAATAGTCTAATTAGACTGTATTTATCAGAAGATTATTATTTCCAATGCACTGATAACTAATAGTAGCAACTATTACTCCTTAAAATTCAATTTGTACTATCCAACAAATGTAATGCTTTTCAATATATATTAACTGCACTTTTCAAATTTTGGATCAGGTTGGATCAGTCATCTTTTAGTTGGCCCTGTATTTATTAAAAAAAGTGTTAAAATGTAAGTATAAAATTATCTTACATTGGAAGATTGATTTTCGGGCAATTGTGACTTTTGTGTTAAAAGGTGAAAGTTTTATAATGTTTTTATTAGAAAACATAGTTATATAATTTTGGTGAGAAAAAAAACCATAAGCTATATGACCAATTATGAAATTAATTTCCCCCATTTTCCTAAAGAACAGGAGGATTTGGACAAAATCAAGTGAATATAGAAATAGTCCATTTTATATAAAAAACAAAATATAATATAACCTCCTCGTAAATGTCTGATTGAAACTGGTGAAAATTCTCATGTTTTTAACCTGAATGAATAGTTCAATCGAACTTGGCCTGCTTTCAATGGTAAATATTAAATTTGTTTTTTTTCTTGAGTTCACAAAGTTGATCGGCTGGCTATGAAAAGAAAAAAGGAAATCAGTAAACTAAGAAAGAAAAAAAAAGGTTAAATATAGAACTAGTGCCAGTATAAAAGTACAACTCGGCTGTTAAGTAAGTGATAACATTTCATGTACTAGTTTAGTTTCTTCTTTTTCTGGATATATTATCCTATGAAATGGGAGGCAAATATGGTCTTTTCCAATATGCAGATGGAATAGACAAGTTGTTAATGTTACTTGGCACACTAGGATCCATTGGAGATGGGCTGATGACTCCTCTAAACATGATTATCCTTAGTAGCCTCATTGATGATTTTGGAACTGCTGATGATTCCTTCTCTAATAAAATTGTGGACGAGGTAGTATATATGCATGAATCTATAACAACTTTTACCTCTTTTGTAAGTCTTACAATAAGTTATTCCATTGAGCCTAGCTATTCCCCTTGCACCTATATTCCACAATCGATACACTTTAGCAAAATAATTCATCCACTGGAAATGGTTGCCCATAGTGTAATCACCGGTTGAGTGACATTTGCCTAAGGGTGGTCAGTTTAATATTTCTTGCCAGGCCAGAAAACTATTTTGGTGCAGAAGTCAGTTGTATATAACTATGTTGATTGTTGAATCTCATTAACATAAGAACTGTTGGTGTGCCAACAAAAGTCAGACTGGGAAGCTACATATAAGGTCTAGGATCTTTCAAAGAGAACAATATCACACTAGGTATGAGTATCTTTGGGCTGATTGAACCCAATAAGAAGCTTGTGGTGTAGTCAGAAAAGGTTTTAGGTCATGGTAACATCTTAGCATTTTCAGGATCTCTATGGTTTACAATTAGGGAAGCTGCCGCACTCGTGTTGGAGGGAGTATCCGACTCCAAGCAACATAGAGCTTAGATAGCCCAATTTACTACAGAAGAAAAATCCTTGAGTTTAAAACACAAAGCACAGGGTTTAATTTACTCGACTTACCAACATTATTGTTGACATCTTTCTAATCAAGATTTCTTTTCTTCCTCTCAACAGTATGCATTAAAGCTACTTTATGTTGCCGTTGGAGTTGGAGTCTCTGCTTTCATTGGTCTGTCTACCTTTACTCTTTTTAATATTTCTCTAATTTTTGACATTTGAAGTAGTTTGCCGGTCTCTAGAAGCTTCTGGAATGTTCAATTTGTATGGCCTCAGTGATGAGAATATTTTGTATGCCACTTCTGATGATGCATGCATTGGGGGCAAGTATATGTCAGTTCCGTAGATCAGGCTTCTCCTGAAAAGATCATCTTTCGTTTGTTATATTGAATTTAAATTCCTTAATTGGAAGGTTATAAATTCGGAATAGAGAGAAAACTATTCTACTTATAGTTAACTTTTTTTTTTTTTGGTTTCTACAGAAGGATTTTGCTGGACAAGAACTGCAGAGAGACAAACATCCAGGATCAGGAAGAAATATTTGAAATCAGTACTAAGGCAAGAAGTTGGTTTCTTTGAAAAACAAGATGCTTCATCCTCTACCTTTCAAGTAATCTCAACCATTTCTACTGACACTCATGTAATCCAAGATGTCATTGCAGAGAAGGTATTAGATTTAGCTGCTCAAATGCACAGATAATTAATTTCATAGTCTTGGAAAAGATCATTAAAAAGCTGTTGGTATCTATTGTTGCGGAAGCGGAATATATATAGAGTGATTGAATCACAACTGCTATAACTAAAGGAAGCTAATAAATAGTAAATGAGACAACAATAAAAAGAACACCAGTAATTTACGAGGTTCGGCAAAAATTTTATTTTCTGCCTACTCCTCGGACACAACCAACCCAATTTTATTTCACTCCAAAAGAATACAAGTGAAATACCACAAGAGAGAAAGAAGAAACAAATGCCTTAGAAGATGAGAAGGCAAGTGAGAGGTGTTTTACAAATGAACCAAGAGACATCTATTTATAGGAATGAATTCTTCCTCTTGATGTCATCCATGACATCACAATGTAGGAAATGTCAAGCTTTACCTTGTGAAATCATTTAATGCTTGCCAAGAATTTCTATCACAAATTTATTACCTTGACATTTCATACCAAAGAAGAATTACCTTCCTTCCAAATGTTCACATCTTCAAGAATCTTGTCAATTTTAACAAATCTCCACCTTGGCAAGATTCTCCATTTTCAATTTCTCTCAACGATAAATTTTGATTGTGTCTCAACCTTGATCTTCAATTTTCAACAATGTTGATCAAGTTCAAACAATGTTGAAACTTGACCGCAGTCTCCACTTTCGTTAGCATATCAGCAGGGTTATCTGTAGTCCGAATTTTCTGCACTATGACTCCACCTTCTTCTATAATGTCTCGTACAAAATGATATCGGACGTCAATGTGCTTCTTCCTTGCATGATGAACTTGGTTCTTTGCTAATTAAATAGCACTTTGACTATCACAAAATATTGTGATATCTTCTTGTCCAATACCAAGCTCTTCAAGCAACCCTTGAAGCCAAATTGCCTCCTTCACAGCCTCCGTAATTGCCATGTACTCTGCCTCAGTGGTAGACAAAGCAACTGTTGACTGCAAAGTAGATTTCCAACTAACTGGTACGTTTGCAAAAGTGAAAACATAACCAGTAGTTGATCTCCGTTTGTCCAAATCACCTGCATAATCTGAGTCACAATATCCAACCAGATACTGACCATCTTCCTGCTTGAAAACCAAACCAATATCTACCGTACTACGAATATACCGTAGAATCCATCTCACAGCTTGCCAATGTTCCTTTCCAGGATTATGCATATACCTGCTTACAACTCCAACATGTGCAATATCGGGCCTTGTGCAAACCATTGCATACATCAAGCTACCAACAGCATTCGCATATGGTACTTTTGACATATATTCTCTTTCAGCTTCGTTCTTTGGCGACAAAGCTTCAAGCTTAAAATGATGAGCAAGCGGAGTGCTAACCGACTTTGTATTCTCATTCATACCAAATCGGTCTAGCACCCTCTTCAAGTATTCATTCTGAGATAAACAGAGTTTCTTTGAACGTCTATCTCTTTTTATCTCCATGCCAAGAATCTTCTTTGCCTCACCCAAATCCTTCATCTCAAACTCCTTTCTTAGTTGAGTCTTCAACTTCTCAATTTCTACTTGGCTTTGGGAAGCTATCAGCATATCATCAACATATAGGAGAAGATATATAAAGGATCTGTCTTCAAGCTTGCGCATATACACACAATGATCATATTTGCTTCTTTCGTACTTTTTCCCCAGCATAAACTTGTCAAATCATTTGTACCATTGTCTAGAAGACTGTTTCAATCCGTACAATGATTTTTCAAGTTTGCATACCATATTTTCTTTTCCAGCAACTTTGAATCCTTCTGGCTGAGTCATGTAGATTTCCTCTTCCAAATCTCCATGTAAAAATGCAGTTTTTACATCCAACTGAACTAGTTTCAAATTCAACTGTGCTACCAAAGCCAACAAAACTCTAATGGAGGAGTGTTTTACAACTGGAGAAAACACTTCATTATAATCAATTCCCTCCTTTTGAGCATATCCTTTGGCCACCAATCCTGCTTTGTAGCGAACATCTTCTTGGTTAGGAAATCCTTCTTTCTTTGCATATACCCATTTGCACCCAATTGCTTTCTTGCCCTTCGGAAGATCGGCCAAGTTTCATGTGTGATTCTGATGAAGGGACTGCATTTCTTCATTCATGGCAATCCTCCACTTATCTTCTTCTAAACTTTGGACTGCGTCTTTATAAGTGGTAGGAATACCATCAGCTACAATTGAGGCTGCACAGGCCACCATATCAATAAGACGAACAGGTTTTCTTATTGTTCTTTTTGGCTTGCTGGTTGCTATTGATTCAAGTTGTGGTTGAGGTTCTTGGGATAGAATCTCCCCCTCAACTGGCTCTTCTTCCGGAGGAATATCTTCTGTTGTTTCCTCGTTTGCTCCTTGTGTTGGGAAAATTAATTTTCCCTCAAACTCCACCTGTTTTACAGCACCATCAGTTTGTTTGACATCTTCAATTGTTACCTTATTTGTTAAGGCAGATTCATCAAAGGTAACATCCCTGCTGAATATGATTTTTCTCGTCTCTGGACACCATAAGCGGTATCCTTTGACTCCCGAAGTAATCCCCATAAATATAGCTTTCTTTGCTCTTAGATCCAGTTTTGACTCTCTTACATGATAATATGCAATTGAGCCAAATACATATAAAGAACCATAATCTCCTGCAGGTTTTTCATACCATTTTTCTAATGGTGTCTTGCCACCAATAGCAGCGGATGGTAGACGATTAATGAGATGGCATGCATATGTTATTGCCTCAGCCCAAAATTCTTTGCCCAAGCCAGCATTGGACAACATACACCGAACATTCTCCAGCAAAGTTTGGTTCATGCGTTCTGCCACTCCATTCTGTTGTGGTGTATTTCTGACGGTGAAATGTCTGACGATGCCATTGTCTTCACAAATCTTCTTGAAAAGATCATTTTTGTATTCTCCACCATTGTCTGTGCGAAGACACTTGATCTTTCTGCCAGTTTGAGTTTCCATCACCGCCTTCCATTTGAGAAAAATTCCCAACACTTCATCTTTAGTTTTCATTGTATACACCCACACTCTCCGGGAAAAGTCGTCAACAAAGGTTACAAAATAGTGTTTCCCACCTAATGAAGGTGTTTTGGAAGCACCCCAAACATCAGAGTGAATATAATCCAAAATACCTTTAGTATTATGGATAGTTGTTCCAAATTTAACCCTTGTTTGTTTTCCCTTGACACAATGCTCACAAAACTCCAAGTTGCATGTCTTTACTCCTTTTAGCAATCCTTGATATGATAAAGTTTTCAAGGATTTTCCACCAGCATGTCCTAAGCGCATATGCCATAACCGGGTCATTTCTGCCTCCTTGTCATCACTGGATGTTATTGCCACTGTCCCAATAATTGTACTACCTTGATAGTGGTACATGTTATTGTTTCTTCGAATTGCCTTCATTACCACCAGTGCACCAGAGCATATTCTCATTACCCCATTATCCGCAATGACTTTGAACCCCTTTTATTCTAGGGCCCCTACAGAAATGAGATTTTTCTTCAAATCCGGTACGTATCGAACATCTGTTAATGTTCTGCTCAGACCATCATGATTCCTTAATCGAATTGAACCAACACCATATGCGGTAAGAGGATTATTGTTAGCAGTGTGAATAACTCCACATTCTCCTTCTTGTAAATCAATAAACCAGTCCTTATTGGGACACATATGATAGCTACAAGCTGAGTCCATCAACCACACATCAGATGATTTGGATGGCTCCGTTGTAACTAGTGAGAAATCAGAATCATCACAATCAGCTACATTTGAATCCATGACAACCTTCCCATTATTAGGTTTGGCCTTATTTTTCAACTTTGGACAGTCTTTCTTCCAGTGTCCCTTTTCTCGGCAAAAAGCACATTCATCTTTGTTGGGTCTGGATTTTGACTTGGATCTTCCTTTCTTCGTTCTCATTTGGTTTTGAGAACGACCTCTCACGATCAGTGCTTCTCCTTCTCCACCTTTTTGTTTTTCTCTCTTTCTTTGTTCATAACTGTATAAGGAAAAACAAACTTCTTTGAGAGATACTTCATCATTCTCATGAAGTAGAGTAGTTTCAAGGTGCTCGAATTCATCGGGAAGTGAACTTAACAACATTAAGGCCATCTCTCCGTCACTAAAAGTCACGTCCATATTCTGCAAAGCTGTCGCCAACTTATTAAAGCTGGTGATATGATCATTCATTGTGGTACCAGGAACATATGTGAAGCGTAACAATCTTTTTTTCATGTAAAGTTTATTTTGACTGTTTTTCTTTAAGAATTTATCCTCCAGTGCATTCCACAGTTTACTTGCAGAAGTTTCCTTTGTGTATGGATACTTCTGTTCTCTTGCAAGGTAAGATCGAATGGTACCACAAGCAACACGATTGATGATCTTCCAATCTTCTTCTCCTATGCTGTCTGGTTTCTTTTCTTCTATGGCAATATCCAGTCCTTGTTGAAAAAGGACATCAAGAACCTCGCCTTGCCACATCCCAAAATGTCCTGACCCGTCAAAGATTTCAACTGCAAATTTCGCATTGACACAATTCTTGTCACAAGCGAAGATGCCAATGACGATGTATTATTGAAACTCGAGGTGGGCTCTTCATTTGTCTTGTCTCCCAGTTCTACTACAAATACTATTTATTAGCTAACAATACCAAAGACCAAAGTAATTCTTTTCTGATGTGGAAGTTCAGACTGTGCTGCAACCACAGAGCATACTCAGATAAAACCTTGGCTCTGATACCAATTGTTGCGGAAGCGGAATATATATAGAGTGATTGAATCACAACTGCTATAACTAAAGGAAGCTAATAAATAGTAAATGAGACAACAATAAAAAGAACACCAGTAATTTACGAGGTTCGGTAAAATTTTTATTTTCTGCCTACTCCTCGGACACAACCAACCCAATTTTAGTTCACTCCAAAAGAATACAAGTGAAATACCACAAGAGAGAAAGAAGAAACAAATGCCTTAGAAGATGAGAAGGCAAGTGAGAGGTGTTTTACAAATGAACCAAGAGACATCTATTTATAGGAATGAATTCTTCCTCTTGATGTCATCCATGACATCACAATGTAGGAAATGTCAAGCTTTACCTTGTGAAATCATTTAATGCTTGCCAAGAATTTCTATCACAAATTTATTACCTTGACATTTCATACCAAAGAAGAATTACCTTCCTTTCAAATGTTCACATCTTCAAGTCTTGTCAATTTTAACATCTATCGTAGACCAATTTACTTAAAAAATAAATTCCCCATATGAGGTGATATAAAGAAGTTACTAATAGCAAGTCATGTCAAATAGAACCTTTTTTGTATACATATGACATTCTTTTAGGTTCCCAATATTAGATGTAATTCTCATTATTTGAAGAAAATAACTATATAGTACTTAATATTAGGCATAAGGATACTGTTTTACAATTTTTATTTGGTGGTGGTATGTATCATTGGCAAAATGTGCGTCTTTTTTCTGTTTCTCTATTAGGGTTGAAACTGACGGAATCAAGGATTTAACGTCAGTGGATTCAGAATGAGAGTAATCCTATTATAAGTCTACTTTTCAAATGCTTCTTTTTTACATTTGTATACATAGTTTGAGCTGAAAGAAACAGTTTCTTATGATGGAACCACAAAACTACCTAGATCTGCATTTGATTAGAATATATTGTTTTCTTTCCTTTTTCATCTTTTTCTTCCTTACTGCAGATTCCCACTTGCCTAGCTCACCTCTCAGCATTCGTTTGTGGCCTGATTGTAGCCTTCTTTCTTTCATGGAGACTAGCACTGGCTTCTTTCCCATTCTCTCTTGGTTTCGTCATTCCAGGGGTAGCATTTGGAAGTTTACTAATGAAACTAGCAATGAAGATGAAGGATACTTATGGGATAGCAGGGAGCATTGCAGAACAAGCAATTTCATCAATCCGGACAGTTTATTCATATGTTGGGGAAAGCCAAACAGTAAGCAGATTCAGCCGTGCTCTTGAGGAAAGCATGAAGCTTGGCCTCAGACAAGGATTCACAAAAGGATTGCTTATTGGAAGCATGGGAATGGTTTATGTGGCTTGGAGTTTGAATCTTGGGCAGGGAGTCTTCTTGTTGCAAACAGAGGAGAAAGCGGAGGCCGTGTTTTCATATCAGCTGTCTCTTTGGTTCTTGGAGGACTGTAAGGAATTTCTTCCGCATAAACATGGTAAATGTTTAATAAAATATGATTTAAATAGACTCACCTTTGGCTTTCGTCTCGGTAGGTGTATTATTATACATTTTGCCTTGAACAGGCGGGGAAAAGACGTTTAAAGCGGAGGGAAAACCAATCTCAGAAGGAGCTCAGACTTCCTTAGAAGGACATAAGCTAGAACGATCTTATGTACGGGTCTCGGTCATTATATAGACTAACATTTATTGACAGAGCAATGCCTTTTCTTTTGTTATATTAGATCTTGTATGGCTGCACTTCCAAATCTCTCGATAATGATAGAGGTGATGGCAGCTGCCTCTAAAAATTTTGAGCTGATTGATCGAAAACCTGAGATAGATTGTGAAGATACCAAAGGGAGAGTTTTAGCATATGTAAGAGGAGATATTGAGTTTAAGGAGGTCAGTTTCAGTTATCCATCAAGACCAGAAGTCCAAGTTCTTAAAATTTTTTGTTTAACAGTGAAATCAGGGAAGACTGTTGGTATTGTGGGAGGTAGTGGTTCTGGCAAGTCTACAATCATTTCTTTGCTCGAAAGGTTCTATGATCCAGTGAAAGGAGATATTTTGCTTGATGGACACAAGATCAAAAGACTGAAACTTCAATGGTTAAGATCTCAGATGGGGTTGGTAAATCAAGAACCTGTTCTTTTTGCCACATCCATAAAGGAAAATATCTTGTTTGGCAATGAAGGAGCTTCAATGGAACTGGTCGTTGAAGCTGCTAAGGCTTCCAATGCTCATGAATTCATAGTTACCTTACCAAATGGATATGATACTCATGTAAGGCAAAATCTTATCTATTTGATATTATTTCCACTTAGCACTTTAAAAATGGATACCATTTGCTTTTAAATGGATTTCAGGTAGGACAACTTGGATTTCAATTATCTTGAGGTCAGAAGCAAAGGATCGCTATAGCAAGGGCGTTAATTAAAGACCCTAGAATTCTTCTACTTGATGAAGCTACAAGTGCTCTGGATGCACAATCTGAAAGACTAGTACAAGAGGCCATTGACCAAGCTTCACAAGGACGGACAACTATAGTCATCGCAGATTGCCTCACTACAATCCGCAAAACTGATAAGATAATAGTACAGTCGGGGATAATTGTTGAAACAGTTTCCCATGATAAGCTGATGCGGATTAATGAAGGAGAAGGTGGAGTTTACTTTAACATGGTAAAGCTACAACAATCCACATCTAGCTATAATGCAGACAGTCCATATCGCTCTAAGGAGACAACAAGCTACCTAAGGAGGAAGTATGCCAATACAAAATCTCCTTTCATTGCTAGATCAAGTTGGCAAAATAGCCCAGCCAGTACTCCTTTTAGCCCAGCAATTAGCACAAGTTATGCTTCATCAATCCAAGCATGCTCTTTATGTGATAGTGCTTATGAGTACTCAGAGATGAATAAATCCACTCATCAAAGACCTTCAACCTGGCGTTTGCTCGGCATGAATGCTCCAGAGTGGAATAGAGCCTTACTGGGATGTCTAGGAGCTGCTATTTTTGGTGCATTGCAACCGGCTTTTGCCTTTTGCTTGGGATCTGTTGTCTCAACGTATTTGATAAAGGACAGCTCAAAACTAAAGTCAGAGGCCAAACTTTACAGCTTAATGTTTCTAACCATAGGTATCATCAGCTTCTTTGCCAATCTAATACAACATTACAATTTCGCTGTGATGGGAGAGCGATTAATAAAGAGACTGCGGGAAAAAATGCTCTCTTGCTTGCTTACCTTCGAGGTTGGATGGTATGATCAAGATGAGACTAACAGTTCAGTTATTTGTTCAAGGCTATCAACAGACGCTAACATGGTACGATCCCTTGTTGGAGATCGAATGTCCTTACTCGTTCAGGTTCTTGTTAGTGCTTCCATAGCTTTTGGGCTCGGATTGATCATCTCCTGGAGGATTGCAATTGTACTAATTTCTGTACAACCTTTCACTATCACAAGCTTTTACTCAAGGAGTGTTGTGATGAAAAGAATGTCAGAAACATCCCAAAAAGCACAGAATGAAGGAAACCAGCTAGCAAGTGAAGCAGTGATCTATCACAGGACTATCGCAGCATTCTCTTCCCAAGATAAAATGCTAGCCCTTTATGCAGAAACACAAAAAGGCCCCAAGAAGGAAAATGTTAAGCAGTCATGGTTATCAGGCATTGTCTTATTTTTCTCTCTGTTCTTGACTGCAGCGTCTGTTTCATTGACATTTTGGTACGGTGGGAGACTAATGAACAAAAAATTAGTGAGTGCAAAACATTTATTTCAAGTTTTTTTCATTTTGCTGAGCACTGGTAAAGACATAGCAGATGCTGGGAGTATGAGTTCTGACTTGGCTAGAGGTGGAAGTGCGATATCATCAGTGTTCAAAATCTTAGATAGGAAAAATAAGATTCCACCTGAGGATCCCCAAGGGATTCAGGTGAAAAATCCCATAAAAGGCAAGATAGAGCTTAAGCATGTGTACTTTTCTTATCCATCAAGGCCTGAACAAGTGATATTCCATGACATGAACCTCAAAATTGAAGCTGGACAGACAGTAGCACTAGTTGGATCCAGTGGCTCAGGAAAATCCACCATTATTGGACTGATCGAAAGATTCTATGATCCAACAAAAGGATTAGTATTGGTAGATGACAGAGATATCAAAAACTACAACCTGAGGAGCTTGAGATCACAAATTGCTCTAGTTAGTCAAGAACCTACTCTCTTTGCTGAAACAATTCGCCAAAATATTATTTATGGCAAAGAGGAAGCTAAAGATTCAGAAATCAAGAAAGCTGCAATTCTTGCTAATGCCCATGAGTTTATAAGGTATCAAGCTACAAAACTGAACTCACCTTATTTGTTTTTGTTGGAGAGTATATTTCTAATAATTCAATAATTCTTCATTCTAACATGCAGATTATGTCTACATACTTATCGTATACTTGGAGAAGTATGGTCAAATACTTCAAGAGAAATAACTAATATAAACTTTTGTGGAGCATTGTTAGTAAAAGAATGCTTCAAACGAAGATAACTAAAAGGAAAAGAGTTTACTTTATTACTGGACTAATAAGGGTATAGATTACACTGTCAATATAGTTTAGCCTAACAGGTTATTTACCATTTTTTACAAGGCTTCAGATTAGTGCTTATCATAGAGATATACTTGTAATTACCCCTGAATGAGTAAAATATTTTTGCACAGTCAATACCTAGAACTTGAATAGTATGGATAAAGGATGCATATAACTGTTGATAAATTTAATCATGAACGAGACAAGCTGCTTCGTACTAAGCTTGCAATCTTACCATGCAGTTCCATGAAAGATGGATATGAAACTTATTGTGGAGAGCGAGGAGTTCAACTTTCAGGAGGGCAAAAGCAAAGGATAGCCCTTTCTCGAGCAATAGTAAGGAATCCAGCAATACTTCTCTTGGATGAGGCGACTAGTGCACTTGACAGTGTCTCCGAGAATTTAGTGCAGGAAGCCTTGGAAAAGATGATGGTTGATAGGACATGTGTAGTTGTAGCTCATCGTTTATCAACAATACGTAAGGCAGGCACCATAGTTGTGATAAATAATGGAAAGGTTGTAGAGCAAGGATCACATTTGCAGCTACTTGACCTCGGGCATAATGGCGCTTATTTCACCTTGATGAAGTTGCACCTTGGGTACTCTCCTTAGCTTTTGTTTAGAAACTATGGAAGAAGCAAACCATATAAAATTTTAAATTTTCCTTTCTGTTTGTTTTTTCCACGAGGGTTCTATATCTTGTTTTTACAGACATGTACAGTAGAAGATTTCCCAATGAAAGGTAAACTTGTTTGTCGGAAAAATTGTGTGGGTGCAAACTAAGTTAGATTTGTAAAAATAGCGTTATAGGCAAATGAATTAGGTTCGTTCGATCAAGTTTCCTTTCTTTTTTGGCTAGATCCAATTAACTGAAATAAACGAAGTAAATAATATATTCTTAGCGAAGATTAAGAAAGCTAAATATTAGAAGGCCAGAACAAGAACAGAAAGCAAGAAAAATTGTATATTCACTCCTGATCAGAAATTGTGTATTACAAGTGAAAGAATGAGATGTCCTGCTTCTCCCATGCAAGGGTTTACTTACAGGGTGAAGTCCTTTGAATAATAACATAAAAAGGCTAGACTATACCCTAGAAAAGGCTATTCTGAATAGCACTTGAGTGTTATCACATGTCTTGATGAGCCGAGGGTCTTTCGAAAATAGTCCCTCTACCTCCATGAGGTAGGGGTAATTGATAATTTGCAGCATGGAACTAGTATAATTGAACTTAGGATCACGGATCACAGAGGATCAGTAGACATGGAGAAACCTTAGAGAAGAAAGGAAGAGAATTCTGTTTCATTCAGTTGATCAGGTAGCTGAACACCAGCTTTATACAATTCGCGCACACACACACTTTTTTGTAACTAACTGCCATATGACAAGCTAAGCACCAGCTAATCTTTCTAACAGACTTGCTAATGCTACAGTACCTTTCATAACCGACAATAACAGACTTTTTACACAACTATATCACTAACTACTGTTAATCTCCAATACTCCCCCTCAAGATGGAGTTTGTGTACACATCAAGAACTCCAAGTTTGTTCAAGAGGAGATGATGTTGTGAGGCTCCCAGTCCCTTAGTGAGCAAGTCTGCTAGTTTCTCTTTGGTGTTGATGTATCCACAATGAACTAAGCCATCCTTGATCTTCTCTCTCAAAAAGTGGCAATCTATTTCTATATGCTTTGTCATTTCATGAAAGATGGGGTTTTCACTGATCTGAATTGTTGCCTTACTATCACAATGTAATTTCACAGGTGTTTCAATAGATACATTTAGCTCCTTTAGTAATCCCACCAACCAAATAGCTTCTGAGACTGCTGTTGTCATGCTTCTGTACTCTGCCTCAGATGAGCTCCTACTCAATGTGTATT
The DNA here is from genome assembly GCA_003996215.1 of Jaltomata sinuosa. Taxonomy (NCBI): domain Eukaryota; kingdom Viridiplantae; phylum Streptophyta; class Magnoliopsida; order Solanales; family Solanaceae; genus Jaltomata; species Jaltomata sinuosa. The sequence goes on along the minus strand of QJPP01003627.1, from coordinate 202,032 downwards.
GTTTCTTGGATTTCCAAGATATGAGTGAGCTTCCTAGCTTGACAACATATCCTGTCACAGATCTTCTAGTGTTGGGACATGATGCCCAGTCTGAATCACAGTAAACTTCCAACCGTGTACTGGCAACACTGCTTAGCATTAATCCTAGTCCTGGACATCCTTTTATGTATCTGACCAACCTCAAGGCTGCTTCCCAGTATGAGATCTTTTGTATTTGCATAAACTGTGATAGAACCTGAACTGCCTTCTTAATTGTTTTAGATCATTTAGTAGTTCTTTACAGGAAGTGATGTGATGAGTGGCACCTGAATCAATAATCCATTCATATACACAAGGTTGTACCATTAGGGAAACATTACCTGCCAAGTTTGCCTTGCAATCACCTGTTCCTTTGTTGTGCAATAAATTCCTCACTTGATTCAGTTCTTCATCATTTAGCTCAGAATGTGACAGTCCTTGCCCAGCTTCAGCTTTTCCAACATTTGCACTGTTAGCATAAGGTTTGAAGTTTCCAGTTCCTGCATTATTATAGTTTCTTTGTCTAGAGTTGCTACCCCTACTCTGATAGGAACCAGTTTGATTGTTATTCTGATTGTTCTTCTTCTTACTGTTGAAGTATGGAGGGTATCCAACCAGTCTATAGCAATCCACTGTTAGGTGATTTTTATAGCCACATATCTCATAAGCTGTTCCAGTCATTGGCTTCTCCATTCTAAAGTTCTGTCCCTTTCCAACCATCATTGTGAGTGGATCCTTGTTTGAATCAGTTACACCTAACACCCTCTGGCTTTCCTCTTGTACTGCAATGGCGTATGCTTGGTTAACATTAAGCGCCTCTGCCTTCAAAAGTATATCACTATGCACATGGATGTATGACTCATTCAACCCCATCAGAAACATTAATAGCCTCTGTTGGCGAAGATGATCTATATATGGCTTGGCCTCAACACAACTACACGAAGGAAATGGCACCAACATATCCAATTCATCCCATAGGTCTCTCATCTTAGAATAGTAATCGGTGATAGAATCATTACCTTGCTTCAGGCTTGATACTTCTGACCATAGCTGTTATACTCGAGTGAGGTTTGATTTTTCAAACCTTTCTTTGAAATCCTCCCAAACTCGTTTAGCATTAGATGCATACACAATTGTAGTCAACAAATTTGTTGCCACTATACTGCTTATCCACGAGAGAACAACAACGTTACATCTCTCCCATTGAACTGCCAATTCGCCTTTATACATGTTCTTCAAGCAGGTTCCATCAACGAAACCCAATTTGTTTTTCACCAATAATGCTAGCCTCATCGATCTACTCCAGAGTCCATAATTTTCTGGTCCTGTGAGTTTGATCGCAATTAGTGCTACACCCCAAGTGTATCTGAGGAATGTAGGTATAATGAGTGGTTGTGTTCGAGAGTTGCAACAGTCAATTCCGCCATGGATGTACGTTCAAGCTAGTTGAGAGTATATAATTTTCGCGGAAATCGATCTAATCTAGATATCGCTGCTCTGATACCATGATAATTTGCAGCATGAAACTAGTACAATTGAACTTAGGATCACGGATCACAGAGGATCAGTAGACATGGAGAAACCTTAGAGAAGAAAGGAAGAGAATTCTGTTTCATTCAATTGATCAGGTAGCTGAACACCAGCTTTATACAATTTGCGCGCACACAAACTTTTCTGTAACTAACTGCCATATGACAGCTAAGCACAAGCTAATCTTTCTAATAGACTTGCTAATGCTACTGTACCTTTCATAACCGATAATAATAGACTTTTTACACAACTATATTACTAACTACTGTTAATCTCCAATAGTAATGTTACATACTCAATGAAGAGCACTGGATTTGCAGTCCTAAGAAGCTGAGAAGAAGAATAACTTCTGAACAAAGTTGCAACAATGGAGTTTTAAGTCGATGTTACAATGGTTTGAAGGTTGGTTATGGCTGCACTAGTGTAGTTTGAGTAGATGTTACAACCTCCGAGAATTGGAGCCATCGAGGGAGTGCCATCTTCACAGTTTTTGGTTGCTTCACAACAATCGGGATCTGTTTGCTAGAATCCCTTTCAGTTTCAACAACCGCGATATATTTGAATTGAGCTTGGAGGACGCAGAGGCGGACCCACGTGTTTGAGTGGGGGTGCACGTGCACCCGCAACTTCAGATTTTTTTTTATGTATATATTTGTATATACCTTGAGGAACTGGGTATATATATAACCGTGCACCCATACATAAACGGAAGTGCACCTTGAGGAGTTGGTTGAAGCTGTTGCTTCCGCCCTTGCGACCCCAGATTGAGCTTTTTATAACAACAAAATGATAGCTAAGGGATTCGAACCTGCGATGACTGGTGCAATAAAGTTAAAGTCTAAATATAACAAAGTTAAAGTTTAAAAGTATTAGCTTAGAATTCATATTTGAGCTATATATTTGTATTTTTGGTATTGTTCACGCCACTAGTGACCCATCGAACACAACATTATCCCTTAATCGTCATTGAAAGTTTCGCTAGTACCTATGTTAAGATGATGGTGCACCCGTAGTCTTTAAATCCTGGGTTCGCCTCTGGGAGGAAGCCCCCAAATGTCAAATGGGTGAGTGTCCGTCGAATATCATTCACCGGAGTGACCATCGTCATCGTTGGGAGCAAATTTCTACATTGTCTGCCATATTCCGAGCAAGTTAGCCGAACTAGAGCAAGAAACATGCCCCCACCACCACCACCACCAATGATATTCATTTGTTAATCATCAAAACTCCATATTATTAGCCTTAGTTCACGTCTCTCGGACAAAAAAGACTATGTAATTGAAAACTGACTATTTTTTGTTTACATTTCAAATAGTTGTTATATTTCAAGAACTGATCCTAAAACTAGCTATTGGGTAAATGTTGGTTAAATCAAATGCGTTAGACGCTGAAACATCATGCATCATGATCAGATGGGTCCAACTTATGGTTTTTGATTGAGTTTTGCTTATAAATACCTGACTTAAATGATGTTCAGTGAACGTGTAAATAAACGAACAAGTAATTCTAAGCAGGTAATACAGACTCAACTAGACAATAATTGTTAGTAATCCTTGTCATTATAATTGTTTCGCCGTCCGGAATGTAGAGTTAGAAATTAAAATATATAGAAAACATGGCAAGTGGTCCCGTCGGAGTGATGAAAGCCAAAGTTCACGCCCCTCAAGTCTTTAAATATGCAACAAGAAACAGATAAACAGGGCCATCCATCCCAAAGAGACAACCTCTATCCCAGCAGGGATGTGGGGATGGAGTCTACACTGATGACATGTCCTCTTCTAATGTTCAACTGCCTCTCATCTCTACTTAATTCTCTCCAATATATCACACCACAAAGTTTCTAAGAAAAAAACAGAGGAGATGAGATACGTTCGTACAAGTAGCCTAAAGAGGCTCTTCTCATTCAAAAGGCAGAGTTTTGATGGAGAATTTCCAAAAGCTTGTGGTTTCAATGAAGAAAATACCACCACTGCTGGTGCTACTTCCCCCACAACACAGACACCTCATAGACGACCCACATGGAAATGCTTCTGTTTTCAAGAAATTTTTCATGCCACCAATGGTTTCAGTTCAGGTTATCTTCTTATTTATAGAAATTTGTTGTCATCTTGAGTCTCAGAATGAATGTAGTCTTAAATCCTTTTATATATATTGAATGGTACAGAAAATATGGTTGGTCGAGGAGGGTATGCAGAGGTGTACAGAGGAGTACTAGAAGATGGAGAAGCAATAGCTGTAAAAATGCTGACAAAAGCCACCGATGATGAGAGAAAAGAGAAGGAGTTCTTGACAGAAATTGGGACACTTGGTCACGTTTGCCATCCCAATATCACGTCACTGCTCGGTTGTTGTATTGAAAATGGCCTTTACCTCATTTTTCAGTTTTCCTCCAAAGGCTCTGTTGCTTCAATTCTCCATGGTACTCTTTTTGTCTTCAAGTTTTACTTCTCTTTTTCAGTAAGTAAATTAATCTTCTTCCCAATATATCTCAGATGAGAAATCACCCACTATGGACTGGGAAACAAGGTACAAGATTGCAGTTGGGACTGCAAAGGGTTTATATTACCTGCATAAATCTTGTCCTAGAAGAATAATTCACAGGGATATCAAGGCTTCAAACATTTTGTTGACTGAGGAATATGAGCCACAGGTATTTCTTTTTTGAGATATTATTTCATGAAGCTTCCCTTCAAATTTTAATGTTGGCCACTAATTACTGCTGGTGATAATGTTTAGAGCAATATTGTCTTGTGTATTTCATGGGTGTTGCACTGTATGCCTAAGTTGTTGTACCAAGTTAGATAGAATACCTGTTGGTATCATTAATTAATCATGTGTTGGTTGAGTGACAGATATCAGATTTTGGTCTAGCAAAATGGCTTCCATCACAATGGACACATCATTCCATTGTTCCAATTGAAGGGACTTTTGGGTAATCAATCATGTAGTCCTTTCTTATGCGTAAAATCCTAAGTCATTTGGAAAAAAAGTAACAAATCAACTTCAATCTTGAATATGGTATTTATCCAGGCACTTAGCACCAGAATATTTCATGCATGGAGTAGTTGATGAAAAGACGGATGTTTTTGCATTTGGAGTGTTCTGCTTGGAGCTCATTTCTGGAAAAAAACCTGTTGACAGTTCTCATCAAAGCTTACATAGCTGGGTATATCAATACTATATTTTCTTAAATTTTCACTAGACTTTGAACCATAGCGTCTAAATTTTAAATTCATTTTACTAAGAACAACAATATGTAACAACATCAGTACTTACATGAGCTTTTAATTTGAATTCTACAGGCAAAACCACTTTTGAGTAGAGGAGTTATAGAAGAAGTAGTAGATCCTAGGCTAGAAGGGACATTTGATTCTACACAGCTTTATAAACTTGCCTTTGCTGCTTCTCTTTGCATTCGTGCTTCTTCTATATGGCGCCCTACCATGAATGAGGTAAGCTTTTCCCTATTTCTTTCATCTTTATATATTATGCAGTTAAGAGTAAAAGATTTGTAGGGTAACTCACAAGATTATATATCTATTCATTTACCATAAATAAGAAAACTTCAACAACATTTCTATTCACCAAAAAAAAGTTGAAATGCACTTGAAGATACAACTGACACGGTCTAAATCTAGCAAAGTGAAAGAATTAGAGCTATGTCAATCATTGATATGTAGTGTTTGCTCAGACTTGTTGAGTAATTATTAAAAAAAAGATTCAAAACCCAAATACGTAATTTGTAAGTATCTTGTTTGGAGAACGATACCAAGTTATTATTCCTTTTAAGTATAATTTATTACGATAAATGAGTAATTCCAATTAGTATTATTACTTCATAGGATTCCCTTAATAATGTTGGAATACCCTTCCAACTTGCATAAAGTAAAATATTTGGTAGTATTATTTTCTATTTTCTATTTGTCTTGTTCTCCTAGATTAGCCAACTGAATCAATTCCAAGTTGTCTCAATCTTCTAACAACATATACTATTCTTTCAAGAATGCACTATTCCCCTGTCTATATATCTACCCACTTTTTAAATGTTTGCTCTACAAAGGAATTCTTCTGACAGATGGTCATTTTAATTTCTATAATTTTATAAGTGTAGGCTAAGCATTCTTGTAGTTTTAATTAGGCAAACTTTTCTCACCTGCTTAGGCTTCCCTGACAAGGACCTTAATAGTTAAACTAAGTTTTCAATTCTTTTGTTTTTTTTTATGTTAATGTCTAAAACATTTCTTTGAAATCTTAAAAAGCTAAAATTTAGAACATGCATTTATTAATTTTATGAGTGTAGGCTAAGCATTCGTGTAGTTTGAATTAGGCAATTCACCGAAACACTGCAAAATTTTCTCACCTGTTTAGGCTCTCCTGATAAGGACCTTGATAAGTACTTCTTCTATCTTAAGCTAAATCTTTTATTCTTTTGCTTTTTGTGTTAATGTTTAAAACATTTCTTTGAAATCTGGAAAAGCTAAAATTTTTAGAACATGCATTTATTTAATTTTATGAGTGTAGGCTAAGCATTCTTGTAGATTTAATTAGGCAATTCACCTAAACATGCAAATTTTTCTCACCTATTTAGGCTTTCCTGATAAGGACCTTAATTAATAAGTACTTCTATCTTAAACTAAATTTTTTATTCTTTTGCTTTTTGTGTTAATGTTTAAAACATTTCTTTGAAATTTTAAAAAGCCAAATTTAAGAAAATGCATTTCATTGCAGTAGTTTGAAAGATTTTTAGACAAGCTGATACGAGTGAGTCAAGATTTTTGACATGATAAATGATAGTTACTTCACTATAAGAATTATTTCAAAAAAATGAAGTGAAATTATAATGAGACCAGTTCATGCATCTGAGAGAAACTTTCAAAGTTGACCTCGCCGAATGCATATTAAATTATCCCTCTGACTTAATTATGTGACATTTTTTGTTTTGGGTGTGTTACTCCCTCCGTCCAATAATATTTATTCATTATTGAATTTACACAGTTTTTTAAGAAAATTATAGAGTAAATTTCCTAAATGATCACCCAAGTTTTGAGAATTATCTTCAAATATCACTTTTGTTTCATTTAGGACCAAAATATCAGTCACCTATCACTATTTTCCTCAAAAAAATATACTAACACCTCAAAAACCTCCTTCTTTCCTAGTTGGCATGCCATATCATTAAACTTCATTCTTTTTTAATAATAAATTTATTTAACTCATCAAACTCATTTAACTAAAATTATAATCTTATTATTTATTTTTTAAAAAGAATACATTAGTTTATTAAAAAAATCATGGTTAAGAATTTTATACCATATTTAAACTTTATTCTTTTTAGTATGAAGAATAACTTTTGAACACTTACTATAATGTCATCAATTTTGAGTAGTTATGAATATATATATTCAAAAAATATAGCAATTTTAAAAAAATTCAATTGAAGTTCAAACTGAACTATAATATATGTGTGTTATTGAAGTAAAATAAACAGTCCAACTAATTATAATTAATATATATATAATATATATATATTATATATATTATATATATATATATATATATATATATATACATATACATATATTGGTGCTTAATTGCATGATACGATAAAATATAATTGTCATAAAAAAAAATGAAGAGATTAAATTGAAAATAAAAATTAAACAATATTTTTTTCTTTTTTACAAACGTTTGTCTATGACAACCTTAAGGATTTGTTTATATATTTTTAGGGACAATTACTTGCTTAAAATCGTCATATAACTTGCTTAGAAATTTAAAAAATTCCCAAGTAATGATTACCTACAAAAAAAATTTCCCTGAATTTTATTTGATAGAAAAATCTATAGGAAATTAAATTATTTGTGATTTTTTTTGTATAATCCACAGATAAATTTTCATGTAATGTAAATTTTTTTAGTAGAGATGTGACTTATGAGTTTGATTAAATGAGTTTAATAGGTGTATTATTTTTTTCAAATGATGGTTTAAACTTTAACGCATGACATGTCAACTAGAAGAGAAGGAAACTTTTGAAGTACTTAATATTTTTTTTTAGAAAAATAGTGATAGTTGAGTGATATTATTGTCTTTAAAAAATAAAAGTAATTTGTGTAAGAAATTTTCAAAACACGAGTGACTATTTAGGAAAATAACTCTAAAAAAACTTTAATTACAAAAAAAGATTTTTAAGCATGAAAAATCCTTCTTAATAAACTTAATGTATTTTTTTAAAAAAAAATAAGATTGTAATTTTGATTAAATGAGTTTGATGAATTAAATAAGTTTATTATTAAAAGATAAGTCTTAAATGACATGGCATACCAACTAGGATAGAAGGAGGTTCTTGAGGTGTTAAGTATTTTTTGAGGAAAATAGTGATAGTTGAGTGATATTTTGGTCCTAAATAAAACAAAAGTGATATTTGAAGGCAATTCCCAAAACATAGGTGACCATCTACGGAATTTACTCGAAATTATAAATAAAAGGATAATTTTACTATATTACTCTTTGAATATAATAAATACAATGTCTTGAAAAGTGTAATAGGAAAATGACTATAATTAATGATAAGGGTAAATTAAAAACTAAGTGTAAAATTATCTCTTGATTTCATAAATAGGACAAATATTGTTGGACATCTATTTTTAGTATAGTGGATAATTAAAGATGAACGGAGGGAGTATGTTGATTAATTTTTTAAGTTAAATTAGATTAGATTAATTCAGTATTTTAAAATTAAAATTTAAATATTAAAAAATTAACAAAAATTATTATAAGTTGTAATCTTTTTAATGTCAATAATATATGTTTGACTTACTTTCTTTTTTAGTACTTTAAAAAAGAATGTCTCTTTCCTTTTAGCAATTCTTCAATTTTAATTTTTCATATGACATGTTTAAGATCACAAGATTAAATAATATTTTGGTACATTTGACATATCTTTAATTTTTAATCACGAGATTCAAAAATCTTCTTTACTTTCTTAAATTTTGTGTCAAGTCAAAATAGATCAAATAAATTAAAACGGAAGGAATAATTTTTAAAATATTGATCAAATTATATATAATTTGAATATAAAAAAACGAAAAGTGGCAACTAAAATTAAGCTAGATATGGTAAAGTTCTTTAATGACATCTGTACAGTTAAAAATACAGAACCGTCAATTTTTTCAAATATTTTTCAGAAATGAGTTTGCAGAGGCGTGCTGCAATTAAACAAATATATTTAGTCATTTTTGTCGTGTTGATGATGTGAAGCAATAATATTTCTCTAAAATAATTTTGATTGTTTCGTCTTACCAAACTCATGAAGTTTTTTATAATTTGATTAAGAAGTTATCTACGGACCTTGATAATTGATTAGAACATCCTGAGGTAATGTCAAAATCATATTTATTTAATATATGTGGGTCCTTCCATTTTTCACAAGTCACTTGCTCAATCTATCATAGAAATAAAATATCATTATACTCCATTAATTATCAGCCTCTTCTTCCCATCTTTTTTATCTTTATCTTTTTCCTTTCTTTCATAGATCAGCACATTAACAAGGAAGATTTGCTACATTATTGTTGCTTACTTTACATCCATCCTACTTTACATGACATAATTTGACTTATTTTTTGGCTTAAAATTTAATGATAAATATAAAATAAAGCTGCAATAATTATAAAACAACAAGAAGAACTTGAATTACAATAATGACGTTACTTTAGTTACTAATATTATACATATATTTAACTCAAAAAATATATGTATGAAACCCGGAAAACTGAATTTTCAGTGTAAAATATGAAAACGTACTGTGCGTCCAGTTGTATGATTTCGTCACCTACTCCAGATTATAACATAAATGCGATATATTTCAAAACTTTGCAAATAATGTCACGGAAGTACACGTACGGCACATTTTGAAAGTATCAAAAGGATTAAATTTTGGTTCCATTGAATCACTAATGAACAAATTATTTTATTTTCTTCCAAATTTCTGAGAAAATCTCTTGATCTCCCATTTAAGGAAGAAATAAATCTAAAAATACCTATTTATATATCACTAGATTCACTACTACAAATAAGACTTTTTGTGGCCAACAGAAAGTTGAAAAGTCCCATAAAAGTCTGTTAGTATCCGTGGGGCAATGCCAGAACGGTTTATAACCAGTGCAATATGAGGCGTTGTACACAATGTTGACCACTCTTTATTGCTTGTATAGTTGTTGGTACAACCAAGGACAGGTTAAGCACGTTAATGATCTAAAGTCAATATTAGATGAAACCCTTGAATTTATTTTTAAAAATTACGCTAGTAATTTTTTTATAAAATTCATTCTTCTACTTTTTTGACATGAAAAGTTATTAATTAATAACTTATTTATAATTAATTTTTTTTCAATTGATATAATCAATCCATTAATATTTTTTAAGACATAATACTTCAAGATATGTTAGACTTCTTTTAATAGTAATTTTTTCCATTTATATAAAAAGTTTAATTTTTCTTTAAATAGTATATATATATATATATTAAAAAAATAACTTATAACCTATTATTAATAAAAAAAAAACAAATGATGCCCTCAAGTTTGAAAATTTGAGGCTTTTGTCTTAACCCTTTAGAGCCGGTACTTGGTACAACGATATCAATTTTCTTAATTAGGATACATTTTACGGAAAAGGTGTTTGTTCTTATTCTTTGTGTCATCAATTCCATTTGATTTACTAATGTTACTATGTTGTCCTCGTCTGATGACAGATTCTGGAGATAATATTAGGAGGTGAAATTGATAAAGAAAAATGGAAAATGCCAGAAGAGGAAGAAAATGAGCAAGAAGAGTTTTGGGGTTTTGAGGATCTTGAATGTGAATGTGATAATTCCTTCTCAACTTCCCCACACGACACATTCTCAACCAGAAGCTCATAAGTCCAAATCCACATCATTTACTAATATATATGAGTACTACATGACTATATATATATATTAGTGTTAGACATTTATAGATTGTACACTTAGGGGTTTAGTTTACTAGTCATATAGTACACTCTAAATTTTAAATTTTTGATGTTGAACTTCCATGTTTTTAAAATTCGGATATATGCCTTTTATTTTAGAAAAACCCGCATCATTAATTATTGTCCAAGATATAAACCTTGCAGAGCTAAACTTGAGTAAACACCAATCATGTTTCTCCAATTCCCTTGACACGTGCCATCATGTCCCTCAAAAGAAAAAGAAAAAAGGGAACAGAAAAGAAGACAATTTTATTTATTTTCTAAATCCAAATTCGACTCTTCAAATCCAAAGAGACGTTGGTACATTTTGACAAAGGAATTGCAGTCCAACAGGTTTTTCTTTTCTTTTCTACTGCTAGATACGAAGACCCGGTGCTCCCAATATATGTCACTTTTTCTATTTTAATTTATATGACACAAATACAATTTGAAGAGTCAATCAACTTTGGTATGAGTTACAATTTGAAGAGTCAATCAACTTTGGTACGAATTTTAAATATTTTAAATTATTAATTACTGTGATTTATAATATTTTTTACATAATTTTTAGATAATAATGTTACTCTCTCTATCGTAATTTATATGCCACTGATAATTTTCGAGTCAACCAAAAAGTTTATTTAGTTTATAGATATTTTAAGTTGTTAATTATTGTGATTTAAAGTATTTTTTATATAATTTTCAAATAAATATATGTTACTTTCTCTGCTCCAATTTATGTGGCATTGATAGAATTTTGAGAACTAGCCAAATTTTTTATGTCTTTTAAATATTTTAAGTTATTAATTATCGTAATTCATATGAGTACTTTTTACGTCATTTCATGTTACTTTCTCTGTCCTAATTTATGTGGTACTAATAGTTTTCGAGAGTCAAAATTAAGTTTTTATTTATTTTAAATATTTTAAATTATTAATTATTGTGATTTATAGTACTTATTATGTAATTTTTAAATATAAAAATTTTATTTTAAAAAAATTAAAAATTCTATATTTGAATTCACGATCAAAGTTGGGCCCGTGTTAGCACGAAAATTTGGAGAGTCAACCAAATTTTTTACACAGTTTTTAGATATTTTAAGTTGTTAATTATTGTGATTTATATATAGTAGTTTCTTTATCATTTTTAAATAATATATGTTGTTCCCTCTGTTTTAATTATGCGGGATTATAGAATTTTGAGAATCAACCAAATTTTTGTATGTCTTTTAAATATTTTAAATTGTTAATTATCGTAATTTATAGTACCTTTTACGTTATTTTCATGTTATTTTTGTTGTCTCAATTTATGTGACTAAAAAAAATTAAGAGTCAATCAATTTTTTTATATGTTTTAAATTTTGAGAATCAACCAAATTTTTTATATATTTTATAAATATTTTAAGTTGTTAATTAATGTGATTGATAGTACTTATTACATAATTTTATAATATATAAATTATTAAAAAGACTTTTTAATTAATGTAATTCTACAAAAAAAAGGATTAATTGATCATTTTATGTCCAACTCTAAGCTGCTCTATTCACTCTTATATAGAGTAATATATCTATACTTACTAATACAGATTAGGGATATGACCCGTGTCAGCACGAGCCCAATGTGAACAACATTTTAAGTATTTTAAAATTGAGTAAATGCCAAAATTTGATATCAATTAGAAGCTGAATTACAAGTATGTATCATAAGTTGTGAAATGTAAACATACTTAGATTGAGAAGATAAACTTATTAAATACTAATTACTTGATGATATTTGATAAGGAGCCAAGTTCTATAAGATAGTTATGTAAATTTTGTTTCCATAATAATAAAATAGGATGCGTCGTATTGAAAGTTAACTGAGGTGTGATCTTAATTGTGTTAGTATATGAATTTTAATGAATGACAACTTGTGTATGCAGAAAAATAAAGAAGGCATTTATGAAGATCAATCAAGGATCTCCAACTTATGAAAAAAAGTGGTTGACTGATTAGAACAAGTAAAATTAGAACAACTTTAATTTTGAATCAAGTACCAAGCATTCAATTGAGGATCCCTTTATGGAAAGAAGATATTCAACCACAAGTTTCAAGAAAAATCTTCAATGCTGCCCCAATCCCATAAAGGAAGAAGATTGGCTAATTAAAAGGAGTCAATTCTCACTCAACTTTATTCTTGAAAAATGGATATTTCACATCCCTTTTTTCAAGAATCAAATTTCTTGGGTTGCTCTTTTCAACACCTTCTCAAACGGCTACATCATCTCTTCTATATAAAGACGTTTGAAGAAAGAAAGAAGATTATGCACTTATTCTAAATCATCTCAAATTCTTTGCTTTACTTTTATCAAGCATTGTTCATCTTAGTGATTTACTGTGTAATCAAAAAAGAGAGGAGAAAAAAATATTATTGGTGAGGCTATTGTATGAAAAGAAAAGAGAGAAAAGAATTGAGTGTAGTTGTAGGAATTACATTCAAACCCTTGTAATCAAACCACCTCAAAGAATTAGTAGAGCAATCCCTTGCAACCCAAGGAGACTGGATTAAGATCCATTCAAGAATTCCAACTAGTATAAAATATTCTGTGTCAATCTTTACTTTCAGTACTGCTTATTATCTCCTTAACTAAGTCGACTAGATTACGTTTACAGTCGACTAAGAAAAAGAAAAAAAAAGATAAATCACCCCTCTCTTACACTTTCAATTGGTATCAGAGCAAGGTCTCACAATTATTTGCTTAATCGCAAGTGAGAAAAGATCATGACACATCAACTTGCTATTGGAGCCTTATTTCAAAAAGAAACTTCTCAAGCAAGTTCACCATACTTTAATGGTAAATATTTCTCTCATTGAAAAATTAGAATGAAGACTTTCATTAACTCCTATGGTGTGAAAGTATGAGAGTTATCAAGCTTGACGATTTTTCTACTACTAAGTCAAAGAAAGATAGTAAGAATTAGGGGTGTGCAAAAATCGGTTTAACCGATAAACCGAACCAATAAAAATATTATTGGTTTACTGGTATTGGGTTATTGGGTTAACGGTTTTTAAACGGTTTTGTAAAAAAAATTATTGGGCTATCGGTTCGGTATCGGTTTTAAGGTTTTAGTTAATGGTTAAATCGATAACCCAATAAGATTATATTTAGATTATATTTTTATTCGTAATTGTATAATAGTGGCTTTAGATTTTAAATATATACCCTATTATTTTTTGCATTTTATAGTTATTGTCTTAGTGTTATTGTTTTCTTTCTAAAGTCATTGGTTTGATAGCATTCTACCTATCAGTGTTTCTTTTCTTTTTGAGAAATTGCTACCGTTGCTACTGTATTCATGTTTTCTACTTAATAAGAAAGAAAATAAGTTTATTTTAGTAATAACGTATTTAAATTTGCTTATGCTTGTAATTTGTATAGATGTTTATGCATGAAAGTAGTCTATATATGAAGAAGAAAATAAGAGAAATCAAAAATATTATAGGAGCATTTTCTTATCGGTTAAACCGATAACCGAACCGTTAAGGACCAAAAACCGATTAACCAAAAATCGATAACGAATATCTTATTGGTTTGGTTATCGATTTTGCATGTTTACAAACCGATAATCGATAAACCAAACCGATAATATACAAAATCGAACCGAACCGACCAATGCACACCCCTAGTAAGAATGTAAAAAATGGTACAACATCGACTGAAGAAATCTCAACTCTTGAAAACTACACTGATGAGCAGATGAAAATCATCCAGATAAACTCTAAAGTAAAAAAATATCCTGTACAATGCTATCAGTGGCGAAGAATATGAGAAGATATCCTGCTATGAAACTGCTAAAGAAATGTGGGATAAGCTAAAAGTAACTTATAAAGAAACTGACAAGGTTAAACAAACCATTATCAGTTTACTGATATATGAATATGAACTCTTTCATATAAAGGAAGGAGAATTCGTTGAAAGCATGTTTGCTAGGTTAAACAAAATCATTGGAGAACTCAAGACATATGAAAAAACTTATCTTGTGAGTGATCAGAGGACCCTCAGAAGTCTCCCTTCTCTATGGTATACCAAGATAGTTGCTATTGAAAGCATGAATCTCAAAAATCTCACCTATGATGAATTGAAAGGAGATCTCATTGCTTTTGAGAAGACTCATCTGAATAAACGAGGACAAAAAGACAACAAGAAAAAAATCATAGCATTCAAGGCAACATAAGATGTTAAAGAAGATGAAGAGAAAGAAGAAATTGGCAAAGAAAAAATTACCTTAATTACCAGGTCAGTTATTGAAAACTACAGAAGAGGCAGACAAAACTTCTCAAAGGGAAAGTACATTACTGATCAAAATAGAATTGAAGGTAAATGCTACAACTGTTAAAAATATGAACATATGGAAAATAAATATCCTGAAATAAGAAAAAAAAATCCCAGAGAAAACTCAAATCACAAAGCCTTCAGCAGCTGGGGCGATGAAGATATTTCTAAAAACAAGCAAGAAGAGTCATACAATATTTGCTTCATGGTCATAGGAGAAACAAGTGAGGTAAGAAATAAAACTTGCTCTAACTGATCAAACATAAAAAAACCTATTAGATCGGGCTATTGCAAATCTCAATAGAGTATTTAATAATTTCAAAAAAACTCAATAAGAAAAAAGGGAATGGAAAACTAAACTTAAAGTTTGTGAGATTGAAAAAGATTTTCTTGATGAGGAAATTCAAGAACTCAAGATGCAAATAAATAGTTTTAAAAAATCTTTCAGTCAAGGGTCTGTTAGATCTAATCAGTCAACTTGCTCAAATAAGTCAACTGATAAAAAATCACGAAGATCAAATCAGTCAACTCGTTCAAACAAGTCAATTGAAAAAGAATCATTTAGTAATAAATTTGAATTCAATAAAAATTATCTTGACTGCTTCACAAATCAGCTGACTCCTTTTGATAAGTAGACTGAACAAAGTGATAAAGAGATCTCAAAAAATGTAACTGAAGAACATAATCACCATGCTTGTCATTACTGCGGTAAAAATGATCACAAATTTTTCAAATGCAGATTTCGTTATTCTAAATCTCAAAATTGAGTATGGAGATTCAAGAATACTTCAAATGACTCTAACCCAAAAGGACCCAAGACATCTTGGATATCTAAAAGAAAGTAATCATCTTATTTTACAGGAACACCATAAGAAAAGTTCAAAATAAAAATGGTATCTTGACAGTGCGTGTTCAAATCATATGACATAAGATAAATACCTATTAAAATTAATAGTCGACGATGATAGAGCAGCTATTCATTTTGGGGATAACTCAAAAGAAATAGTGATTGGTATTGAAACTATTTTTTAGTCAATCTTGTGATACTACTAATGTTTATCTTGTGAAAGGATTAAAGTACAACCTCTTGAGCATCAGTCAACTATGTGACTCAGACCTTGAGGTACGTTTTAAAAGAACATGTTGCATCATTGAAGATATATCAGGAAAGTCACTTTTACCTGAAAGTAGAGATAAAAATGTGTATGTCTTGGATTCAGTAAAAAATTCAGAAGAACACATTTGTCTAGCATCCATATCTGAAGATCCATGGGTATAGCACAAAAAGCTTGGCCATGCTAGCATGAGGCTCATTGAGAAACTTGCTAGAAATGAACTAGTTCTTGGACTGTCAAAATTGAACTATACAAAAAATAATATTTGTGATGCATTTCAAATGGGTAAGCAAAGTAAAAACTCCTTCAAAGCCAATAAATTTGTCACCAGCTCTAAGTCCTTGCATCTTCTACACATGAATCTGTTTGGTTCAACTAGAAGTGCAAGTATTGATGAAAAAAGATATGCATTTATTATAATTGATGATTACTCTCGATTTACCTGGGTTATGATTTTAATTTATAAAGATGATACTTTAAATTTTTTTGAGTTCTTTTGTAAAAAAGTTCAAAGAGACAAAGATTACTATATTACTTCCATCAGAAATGATCACAGAGGAGAATTTAAAAATAATGCTTTTGAAAAGTTTTGTGATAAAAAAGGTTACCCCCACAACTTCTCAGCTTAATGATCTCCTCAAAAAAATGGAGTAGTGGAACACAAAAATAGGACTCTTCAAGATATGACAAGAACAATGATAATTGAATATTCATTGTCACACCACTTTTGGACTGAAGCAGTAAGTACAGCATGTCATGTGCTTAACAAGTGTCTCATAAGGCCCATATTGAAGAAAACTCCATATGAATTATGGAATGAAATAAGGTCAAACATTAACTACTATCATCCATTTGAATGCAAGTGTTTTGTATAAAATAACGGAAAAGTTAACATCAGTAAGCTTGATTCTAGAAGTGATGAAGGTATTTTTCTTGGTTATTCTAATACTAGCAAGTCCTATAGAGTCTTCAATAAACGTACTTTAAATATTAAAAAATCTATTTAATCTTTGATGATACTAATTACTTCGTCAAGAAAGGTAGAATTTTAGATGGTGAAGATCTTCAGGCAAATCAACATAGCAAATCATCATCAGTTGAACAAATTAATGTAATCAAGTTAACTACTGTCCCATACAAGTCGACTGATCAACCAATTGATGTAATCCCAAACTAATGGAGAAGTGAGTCGGACTGTTCAAAAAAGTTCATCATTGGTAATTTAAGGGAAGAAGTAAAAACAAGAGCCTCAAATAAGAATAAAGAAAATATTACTCTTGTCTCTCAACTTGAGCCTAAAAAAGTAGATGAAGCACTAGTAAATAATTATTAGGTCAAAGAAATGCAAGAAGAGCTTGATTAATTTGAGAAAAATAAAGTTTGGACTCTTATTTCTAGGCCTGAAAAAATGTTTATCATTGGCACAAAATGAGTTTTCAGGAATAAACTAAACGAAGCTGGTGAAGTAGTAAGAAACAAAGCTCGATTGGTGGCTCAAGGGTACTCTCAACAAGAAGGAGTTGACTACGATAAAATATTTGCATCTGTAACCCGATTAGAATCAATTAGAATATTTCTTGCATATGCTTCTTTCAAAGATTTTAAAATATTTTAAATGAATGTCAAAAGCGCTTTTCTAAATAGTCTTATAGAAGAGGAAGTTTTTATAAAACAAACTCCTGATTTTGAATATTCTAAGTTTCCTTATCATATTTTCAAACTGTCAAAAGCTCTTTATGATCTTAAACAATATCCACCAGCTTGGTATTATTGTTTAAGCACATTTTTACTAGAACATGATTTTTCAAGAGAAAAAATTGATACTATTTTTTTGTCTAAAAAACTGCCTCTGAAAACTTGATTATTCAAATATATGTGGATGATATTATCTTTGGAAATACTAACGTTTTGTTATGCAAGAAATTCTCCAACTCATGCAAGGAGAATTTGAAATGAGTATGATGGGAGAATTGAAGTTCTTTTTTGGTTTACAAATAACTCAATCCGATGAATGTATTTTTATATGTCAAAGCAAGTATACAAAGGAACTTATTTAAAAGTTTGGCATGAGTGATGCTAAAGCAATGAGAACCCCCATGAGTTCTACATGTTCTCTTGACAAGAATAATGAAGGTAAACAAGTAGACAAAATTAAATATAGAGGTATGATAGGCTCTCTACTGTACCTAATTGCCAGTCGACCGGACATTATATTCAGTGTTTACAAATGTGCTTAATTTCAGTCTTGTAATACCTCAGAACTTGATCCAGCTTTAAACTTAAGAAATCTAAAATTGCTGAACTTTCCAGGAATGACGGGTCTAAACCATGGACTGTGGTTCGAACCACGAGTCATGGAGTGGATCCGTGATTTAAGTCTGTCAGAATCAGTCTCTGGTCTGAGAACCACGAGTTGATTCTATGGATCGTAGTTCAGTCTACGGCCCGTCCTGTCAACTCGTGGAACCATCCCTAAGGACTGACTGATTTCCAGGAACCACGAGTCAAGACTACGAACCATGGTTTGAATTACGGGTCTGTCCTATTGACTCGTGAAACCTGATCAGAGTCCTGGAAAAACCCTTAAAAATGAAGAATAGGTTCTACAAACTGTAATCCTTTCTACGGGTCCATCCTATTAACCCGTAGAATATTTTCTGCAGGGTGGTCGTTGGCCAGGAACCATGAGTGGAAACCACGGGTCGTGGTTCAAACTACAACCTATAGAACCAACCCGTAATTCCTGAAGCCGACCCCTTTCATCAGCGATTCTTAATTATTTTTCAGGGGTATTTTAGTCATTACTCACTCTTTTAACTCCTAAGTGAGGTTGTTTTGGCTATTCTTAGCATGATTTCTAACCCTATTAGCCTAAGTGCCTTCTCATTACCTCATTCATCTCCCAAAAAGGAAAAGAACTCTCTCAAGCTCAAGGTCTCAAGCTCCAAGTCTAAGTCTCCTAATCTTTTCAATTTCAAGTGGGTTAACTTCAATCAAGGTATGTGGGTATTCAACAATGGGTTTCTTTCACCCTTGTGCCCAAAACCCCAAATTTCAAATTGTGATTTCATGAACTTTCAAATTAGGGTTCTTACCCAATTCTTATGGAATTTGCTATAAATTTCCTTCTCATAATTTTATTATGAAATTTCATTAAATTGCATAATTTTGCATGAGTTTTTACATAGGATTTTCTATTTCATAAATTGAAGGTTAATTATGGTAAACCCTATATGTATAAAAGTGATTTAAGAAAATTGGGCAAATTGATAGCATGATTTCATGAATTCCAAGCAAATGCATGCCTAGTTCCTATATTTTATGAAAGTATATATTATTATGAAATTGAACTAAGGCCATGCAAGTTTTCAAGTTATGAATTATTATGCAAGACAAGACACCCGATGTGCCATCAATGCTCATGAATTATTTTTCCTAAAACCAAGGTTCGTGAGTAGTATGAAGATTCAGAGTATGAACATGTTTATGAACAAGCTTGACATCTATGGTAGCGGACCCGCATGATCAGATGAGCAAGTTTATCTACGGGGTTTCAGATTTGGTGAAGAAGGAGTACAGATCTGCTATGCTGTTGAGTGATATGAACATTTCCAGACTCATGACCAATGCTCACCAGATCGAGAGAGATAGGCTTAGGGAGATGGATAGGGAGAACAAGAGGGCTAGATCCGAGGGTTCAGATTTTGGTCATCAGAGGTCCGGTGGCGGACATCGCTCTTCGTTCCAGAAGAAGTCATCAGGACCCATTCATTCTTCTGCTAGTGCTCCCATACCCATAAGCCTCATCATGATTAGACTGTTAGAGGATCTAGTTCCTATTCACAATCTCAGGGGAGTGTTGCTAAGGGATCTTCCTACCCTATTTGTAGCAAGTGTGGGAAGAATCACCCGGGAGAGTGTCGTTTGAGCACAGGTGCATGCTTTGGGTGTGGACAGGTTGGACACAAGATTAGGGACTACCCTTCAGGTAAGAAGGGGTAGGGAGGTAGTAGGGCTCAGTTTACTCCAGCAGCCCGAGTAGGTCGACCAGCCCAGTAGGGCATAGCTTCTAGTTCTGGTGGTGAGCGCCAGAATTGCCTTTATGCTATGTCATCTCGTCAGGACCAGGAGGGTTCCCCAGATGTAGTTACTGGTATGTTGAAAGTCTTCTCTTTCGATGTGTATGCTTTGTTGGACCCCGGTACCTCCTTATCTTTTGTGACCCCTTATATAGCATGCAGATTTGAAGTATGTCCTGAATTGCTTTTATAACCCTTTTGTGTTTCTACTCCTGTTGGTGAGTGAGTCCTAGCCAAAAGGATCTACCAAAATTGCCCTATCTCAATCCTTCATAGAGTCACTTTAGCAAATTTAGTAGAGTTGGAGATGACAGATTTTGATGTTATTCTTGGTATGGATTGGCTACATGCTTGTTATGCTTTTGTTGATTGTCGTACTTGGGTTATCAGTTTCAAGTTTCCAAATGAACCCGTCTTAGATTAACAAGGTAGTCCCCCATCCTCGAAAAGTCATTTCATATCTTACCTTAAGGCTAGGAAGATGATTTCTAAGGGTTATATTTATCATGTAGTTTGGGTTGTGGACACGGAGTCCGAAACCCCATACCTTCAGTTTGTTCCTATTATGAATGAGTTCCCATAAGTGTTTCCCGAGGATTTTCCCTGAGTCCCTCCCGAGCGGGAAATTGACTTTGGGATTGATCTTCTTCCAGATACGAATCCTATCTCTATTCCTCTGTATAGAATGGTCCCCGCGAAACTTAAAGAGTTAAAAGATCAGTTGAAGGATCTTCTTGATAAGGGTTTCATCAGGTCTAGCATTTCTCCATGGGGTGCCCCAGTTTTGTTTGTGCGGAAAAAAGATGGTTCCCTTAGAATGTGTATTAACTACCGTAAGTTGAACAAGGTCACAATCAAGAATAAGTATCCCATTCCTAGGATTGATGACTTGTTTGATCAGCTTCAGGGTGTTAGTTTCTTTTTCAAGATCGACCTTAGATACGATTATCACCAGCTTCGGGTTAGAGAATGTGATATTCCGAAGACAGTCTTCAGGACTCGGTATGGTCATTATGATTTATCATTATGTCTTTCGGTCTAATGAATGCTCCTACAACTTTTATAGATTTGATGAACCGTGTGTTCAAGTAGTATTTGGATATGTTTGTGATTCTTTTCATTGATGATATCCTTATTTACTCTCAGAGTGAGGAGGAGCATGCGGACCATTTGAGAGTTGTGTTGAAAATTCTCAAGGACCGACAACTATTTGCCAAGTTTAGAAAGTGTGAGTTTTGGATGCAGTCTGTTGCTTTTCTGGGTCATATTGTGACTAAAGATGGTATTTGGGTTGATTCTCAAAAGATTGAGGCAGTAAAGAACTGGCCTAGACCCACTTCCCCATATGATATTAGAAGCTTTTTAGATTTGGCTGGTTACTAAAGAAAGTTTGTGGAAGGATTTTCTTCCATTGCTTCCCCTTTGACCCGATTGACTCAGAAGAAGGTAAAATTTCAGTGGTCTGATTTGTGTGAGAAGAACTTTCAGGAATTAAAGACTAGACTGACCACAGCTCAAGTGTTAGCTCTACCCGAGGGCCTAGATGATTTTGTTGTGTATTTTGATGCTTCTAGGATTAGTTTGGGTTGTGTTTTGTTGCAGCGTGGTAAAGTTATTGATTATGCTTCGAGACAGCTTAAGACTCATGAGAAGAACTACCCTACTCATGATCTTGAGTTGGCAGCCGTGGTCTTTGCTTTGAAAATTTGGAGACATTACTTGTATAGGGTGCACGTGGATGTGTTCACCGATCATAAAAGTCTTCAGTATGTGTTCACTCAGAAGGAATTGAATCTGCGACAAAGAACATGGCTTGAGCTTCTTAAGGATTATGACATGACTGTGCTTTACCATCCGGGTAAGGCCAATGTTGTGGCATATACACTTAGTAGATTGTCTATAGGTAGTGTGTCTTCAGTCGAAGATGGGAATAAGGAATTAGTTGAGGAGTTTCATAGGTTAGCTCAGTTGGGAGTTCACCTTATGGACTCGACAGAAGGTGGTGTTATTATCCAGAATGATTCCGAATCATCCTTGGTAGCATAAGTGAATGTAAAGCAAGACAGTGATCCCATTTTACTTCAGCTAAAGGGTGCAGTCCATCAACAAAGAGTTGAGGTTTTCTCCCAAGGGGGAGATGGTATGCTGCGCTATCAGGGTCGATTATATGTGCTAGATATAGATAGGTTGCGACAGCAGATTTTGACTGAGGCTCATAGTTCTTGGTATTCCATTCACCCCAGTGCCACCAAGATGTACCATGATCTACGGGAAGTCTATTGGTGGAATGGTATAAAGAGGGACATAGCCGATTTTGTGGCTAAGTGTCCCAACTGTCAGCAAGTGAAGGTAGAGCATCAGTGACCAGGTGGCATGGTTCAGGATACTGACCTTCCTACTTGGAAGTGGGAAGCAATCAATATGGACTTCATTACAGGTTTGCCTCATACTCGAAGGCAACATGATTCCATTTGGGTGATTGTCGATCGGATAACCAAGTCATCCCATTTCTTAGTTGTTAAGACTACAGATTCAACAGACGATTATGCCAGACTCTACATCCAGGAGATAGTTCGATTGCATGGTGTTCCTTTTTCCATCATTTCAGATAGGGGTACTCATTTTACTTCTCAGTTTTGGAGATCATTTCAGAGAGGTCTTGATACTCAGATGAATCTTAGAACAAGTTTTCACCCTCAGACAGATGGCCAGGCAGAGCATACTATTCAGACTTTGGAGGACATGTTGAGAGCTTGTGTGATTGATTTCAAAGGTAATTGGGATGATCACTTACCTCTTATTGAGTTTGCCTACAACAACAACTTTCACTCTAGCATCCAGATAGGTCCATATGAGGCACTTTATGGTCAGAGGTGTAGATCTCCTATTGGTTGGTTTGAGGTAGGTGAGGCAGCTTTGATTGGCCTAGATTCAGTTTATGAGACCATGGAGAAGGTTCAACTTATTAGGGAAAGGTTGAAAACTGCTCAAAGTTGACAGAAATCATATACGGATATGAGGAGAAGGGAATTGGAATTCAAAGTTGATGATTGGGTTTTTCTAAAGGTGTCACCCATGAAGGGTGTGATGAGATTTGACAATAAAGAGAAACTTAGTCCCCGTTTTGTAGGTCCATATCAGATTCTAAGGAGAGTTGGTAGCGTTGATTATGAGTTGGATTTGCCAACTGAGTTAGAAGTGGTTCATCCGGTTTTCCATGTTTCATTGTTGAAGAAGTGTGTTGGTGATCTGACCTTGATTGAACCTTTGAAGGATGTAGGTGTGAAGGATAGTCTCACCTATGAGGAGGTCCCCGTAGAAATCCTTGATCGTCAGATTCGGAGGTTGAGAAACAAAAAAGTCGCTTTGGTAAAAGTTCTTTGGAGAAATCAACTTGTTGAAGGAGCTACTTGGAAAGTGGAATCAGCCATGAAAGCCAAGTACCTTCATCTCTTTCCTTCCGATTTTGTTCCAGCTTGAGGTAATAGTTTCCTCCTTAGTATGTTCCTCTGATCCTATTCCATCAGCTACTTTGATGATCCTATCATACATTCATGTTTTCAAAGTTGATTTAACCATATTTTAAGTTGAAGAAATTAGTTTTGATGTTTATTCCTTGATTTCCATGTTTTGTTGCTGGTTGGGCTGTTTTTTCTTTTGTTTTCCCTTGCTTAGTCTTAATTCGAGGACATATGATCCCAAGGGGGAGATATTGTAACACCCCAGAACTTGATCCAGCTTTAAACTTAAGAAATATGAAATTGCTAAACTTTTCAGGAATGACGGGTCCAAACCACGGACCGTGATTCGAACCATGAGTCATGGAGTGGATCCGTGATTTAAGTCTATCAGAATCAGTCTCTGGTCTGAGAACCACGAGTTGATTCTACGAACTGTAGTTTAGTCTACGGCCCGTCCTAATAACTCGTGGAACCATCCCTGAGGACTGACTGATTTCTAGGAACCACGAGTCAAGACTACAGACCATTGTTTGAATTACAGGTCCGTCCTGTTAACTCATGGAACCTGATCAGAGGCCTGCCAAAACCCTTAAAAATGACGAATAGGTTCTACGAACTGTAATTCATTTTACGGGTCCATCCTGTTGACCTGTAGAATGTCTTCTGCAGGTTGGTCATTGGCCAGGAACCACGAGTGGGAACCACAGGTCGTGGTTCAAATTACAACCTATAGAACAGACCCGTGATTCCTGAAGCCGACCCCTTTTATCAGCTTTTCTTAATTCTTTTCTAGGGATATTTTAGTCATTACCCACTCTTTTAACTCCTAAGTGAGGTCGTTTTGGACATTCTTAGCATGATTTCTAACCCTATTAGACTTAGTCCCTTCTCATTACCTCATTCATCTCTCAGAAAGGAAAAGAACTCTCTCAAGCTCAAGGTCTCAAGCTCCAAGTCCAAGTGTCCTAATCTTTTCAATTTCAAGTGGGTTAACTTCAATAAAGGTATGTGGGTATTCAACCACGGGTTTCTTTCACCCTTGTGCCCAAAACCCCAAATTTCAAATTGTTATTTCATGAACTTTCAAATTAGGGTTCTTACCCAATTCTTATGGATTTTGCTATAAATTTCCTTCTCATAATTTTATTATGAAATTTCATTAAATTGCATGATTTTGAATGGGTTTTTACATACGATTTCCTATTTTATGAATTGAAGGTTAATTATGGTAAACTCTACATGCATGAAGTGATTTAAGAAAATTGGGCAAATTGATAGCATGATTTCATGAATTTCAAGCAAATGCATGCCTAGTTTCTATGTTTTATGAAAGTATATATTATTATGAAATTGAACTAAGGCCATGAAAGTTTTCAAGTTATGAATTATTATGCAAGATAAGACACCCAATGTGCCATCAATGCTCATGAATTATTTTTTCTAAAATCAAGGTTTGTGAATAGTATGAAGATCCGGGGTATGAACATGTTTATGAACAAGCTTGACATCTAGATATGCCACATGTATGTGAGCCTTATGTTATATATTTTGGGAGTAGTATTTAGCACCGTGCGATGAGGGTTCTAGATAAACCAAGTCCAAAACTATGTTGCCACCGTAGGTTGCCCTTCGTGGCTTATAAAAGGATCCTTATGAACATGGTTCTAACTTTGGCTGGTTAGGACAACCTTTTCAGTGTGGGTGCATGACACTGGACTTCATGTAGCTCAGCATGGTTTATGTCGGTTAAGAGAAACTCCCACATGATTATTTTCAAGCTATGAAGTTATATGTTATCATACTTCAAATTTTAACCTTACTTCATATTTTATGTCTTATATCTTGATAATTCTCTTACGCTATTTATTTATGAATAAGTTTACCTTATGCATGTTTTAAGCATGTTTTTATCATGATC
This sequence comes from Jaltomata sinuosa, assembly GCA_003996215.1. Classification (NCBI taxonomy): domain Eukaryota; kingdom Viridiplantae; phylum Streptophyta; class Magnoliopsida; order Solanales; family Solanaceae; genus Jaltomata; species Jaltomata sinuosa. The sequence goes on along the minus strand of QJPP01003627.1, from coordinate 176,611 downwards.
ATGCATATCTCATATACTTGATACATCCTATAGTACTGACGCATATTTTGTGCTGCATCCTCTTGATGATGCAGATTCAGGTGTTTCCCATCAGGCTCGTGGCTAGACGAAGCCGGATATCCAATCAGCATTAGTGAGTCCTCATGGTTCAAGGGCCGACTTCAATTCTAGTTGTATTGTCTATTTTTCCTTCAGATTATTGAGTCAGTTGGGGTCTTGTCCCATCGGCTCTATATGTTGGTTTAGAGGCTTTTCAGACATAGACAGTGTTCGAATCTCCTCTTTGGATTGTACTTCTCATTCGATTTGACTATATATATATGCTTATTCTTCCAAATTCTCTTATAATGCTTCCGCTATGTTAAATTGATATACCTGAGTTATGCTATGACCAAGGGTTAGCTCGGGGCACTTGTGATCCCGGGTCCTGTGTTATGTCGAGGGGGTAGCCTCGGGGCGTGACAAATCTGCACCTAAAGAATCTCATTTGACTGCTATTAAACATATTATTGGATATCTTGCTAGCACTATTCATCATGGATTATGGTATGCTAAAAGAAAAGAATTCACACTTGAAGGATTTTTTGGTGCTGATTATGCAGGTGACAAATATGATTGAAAAAGCACTAGTGACACATGTGAACTACTTGAAAAATCTCTAATTTTATGGAACAACAAAACCAAGGATCTGTCCCTCTCTCTACCATTGAGGCAGAATACGTTGCTATTAGGCAATGCTGTGCTCAAATTTTATGAATGGTCCATAAACTAAGTGACTATGACTTATCTTTTAAGCCTGTTAAAATTTTTTGTGATAATTCTAGTGCTCTCTGTCTCTCAAAGAATTCTGTCCATACTTCTAGAGATAAACATACTGATATTAAACATTATTTCATTCTTGATTATGTTTTAAATGGTAATATTGAACTTGCATTTGTAGGAACTAATTTTTAATTAGTAGATTTTTTTTTACAAAATCCCTACTGGAAGAATTTTTTTGTTTTCTTAAAAAAACTCTTGTCACGTATCTTTGTCTTTGCCGCATCTTTTCACTCCTCCTTCTCTCTTCTTTTAAATATCATATTTCTCTTTTGTCTCAGTTCTCATTACCCTATCCTTGCTCACTCTCCTTCTTACTCAACTATGTCAAAATCCTCCAAAGATTATCCTACTCTCACTAGAAAAAGCTCTAGAAATAAAAGCAAAAAATAATAATCTATTCTCCTGTCCAAGTCAATTTCGATGACTCTGATTTTTCTCTAGCCTCTCACTCATCCTTCTTCAAACCCTTTTTCAAGTGTGTCGGAGAAGATATTGACTGTGATAAATTAAATAAGAAGTGCAAAATCGAGTTTGAGAATTGTTTGGATGGAAAAATTGACTTCTGCGGTCCTGCTAACGAATCTCTCTTCCAATATTTTAAAGATAAACTCTTTGCCTATGATCGAATCGTGAATCTTGAGTATCTCTCTTCTATTTAATGCAATGTGAAAGAAGTTTTTGAATATCAAGGATGAGAAAATTTCTTCGCCATGACCCTCTGCTCTATCTATAAACCTTTAATTTGTCTCTTTTATGTAAATTTTTGTTCGTTGAAAGCTGGTGAAATTGAAACCCTTATTCGTGCCAAACATATTTTTCTTGATTGTTCTCTGTTTAATCATATCGTTCGTATAAAATGCTCTAATTTTTTTATTCCGATGAAAAGCATCTGGCCTCCTGAGTTTGATGTTTCTCTAGACCAGGCCAAGAAAGTCATCGCTCTTGATTCTTCAAATTCGCTTCCTTCTCACTTGGGCCATAAAGATCTATCCTTTGAAATAAGGATCATTGCTCACATTGTTACCACTACTCTGGTCCCTTGTTCTGGATCTCTGTCTACTTTATCTCTTTTAGAGACACTACTCACCTATTGTCTTGTCTCCCAAACAAAATTCAACCTCTCTTCTTTGATTGTCAACAATATGATTGAAATGTCTGCAGATTCCCTTAGTCTTCCATATGGAATGGTCATCTCCCGCATCTTGGAAGCCAATAACATCAGTCTTTTTGATGTTCCCATCTACTTAGTTAAACAGAACTACACCTCTAAAGCCTTTGGCTGCATGGGGTATAGTCATTTAGGAGATTCTTGGGTCCTCAAAAATGATTCTAATGTTCCTGTTCCTTTATCCCTTCCTCCTGATGTCCCATCCTCTTCTGATGCTGCTCATGCTTCCTCCACTACTTCTCTGAGGTTCTAGAAAAATTACAGATCCTGGATGACAAAGTTGAGTCCTTTAAGGACATTCTCCTATCAACTCAGTTTTAGATGAAAAAGGTGCAAGCCTGCACTAAAGAGACTAGTAGCGATTTGGTCAAAATCTGCATCAAACTTGACAAAGTAATTCAGGAAGCTGTCAAAATTGCCAACATGATACAAGAAAGTGGGGACAAAGTTACTGCTAGCCTCACATCAAGTTTTGGAAAATTGAAGGAAGCCACTGTCAACACCATCTGCTATCTGTTGCGAAAATAGTTTCTTATGCCTGTGTTTTTTTCTGACTTTTGAACAATTTTTTGCTTTTCTTTGGTTTGTAATAGACTATGCTCTCTTAGTTCTTATGTAGTTTTTGCTATCACGCTCTTTTCTGCTATGTGTGAGAATCTTGTTGGTATATTCCTTTTTTATTAATGTCAAAGGGGGAGAAAGCAGAGTCAACTTTTCGGAGGGAGCAGTTGACTTAGAATCAAGTTAACTACTGAGGGGGAGCAAAACATAAAAAGGGAAGTTGACTATAATATCCTTATTTTTATTATCATCATCAAAAAAGGGGAGATTGTTAGCATATGAATTTTAATGAATAAAAACTTGTGTACGCAGAAAAATAAGAAAAGCATTTATGAAGATCAATCAAGGATCTCTAACTTATGAAAAGAAGCGGTTGATTGATTTGAGCAAGTAAAATTAGAATGACTCTAATTTTGGATCAAGTACCAAGAATTAAATTGAGGATTCCTCTATGGAAAGAATATATTCAACTACAAGTTTTAAGGAAAATCTTCAATGCTGCCCCAATCCCATAAAGAAAGAAAATTGGCTAATTAAAAGAAGTCAATTCTGACTCAACCTTATTTTTGAAAAATGGATATTCCACATCCCTTTTTCAAAGGATCAAATCTCTTGGGTTGCTCTCTTCCATACCTTCTCAAATGGCTACATCATCTCTTCTATATAAAGACATTTGAAAAAAGGAAGAAGACTATGCATTTAATCTAAGCTATCTCAAATTCTTTGCTCTACTTTTATCAAGCATTATTCATCTTAGTGATTTACTGTGTAATCAAAAAAGAGAGAAGAGAAAAATATTATTGGTGGGGCTATTGTATCAAAATAAAAGAGAGAAAAAGAATTGAGTGTAGTCGTAGGAATTACAGTCAAACCCTTGTAACCAAACCACCTTAAAGAACTAGTATAGCAATCTCTTACAACCCAAGGGGACTAGATTAAGGTCTATTTAAGGATTTTAACCAGTATAAAATATTCTGTGTCAAATTTTACTTTCAGTACTGCTTATTATTTGCTTAACTCAATTGACTAGATTACGCTTACAGTCGACTAAGAAAAAGAAAAGGCAAATCACCCCCCCCTCTTGCACTTTCAAATTATTGTGATTTTTTACCATAAAATTGAGACCTGTTAGCTGTTACATAAGGTAGAGAAGGTGAAAAATTAATATTCATAAAGATTGAACAACAGTTACTTGAAATAGATTGCATACATGTTAAATTTGACAAGATCCATGGTGAACAAATGTGAGCATTTGGAAGGAAGGTAATTCTTCTTTAGCATGAAATGTCAAGGTAATAAATTTGTAATGGAAATTTTGGCAACCATTAAATTATTGCACAAGGTAAAGTTTGACATTTGTAACATAGTGATGTCATGGATGACATCAAGAGGAAGAATTTACTCCTATAAATAGGTAGCTCTTAGTTCATTTGTAACACACTTCTAACTTTCCTTATTATATTCTAAGACATTTGATTCTTCTTTCTCTCTTATAGTATTTTACTTATTCTTTTGGAGTGAAATAAAATTTGGGTTGGTGGAATCCAAGAACTAGGTAGAAAATAATATTTTGCCGAACCTCATAAATTTTTGATATTTTTTTATTGTTATCTCATTTAGTATTTATTAGCTACCTTTAGATATAGTAGTTGTGATTTAATCACTCTCTATACATTCGACTTCTGCAATAATATATACATACATGAAAGCAAGTGTAACTAAAGTGCTAAGTAAAAGACTGATGATGCTAGCCAGGTAGCTATTGTTGTGGGATTAGCTAAAACAAAGACAAATTAATATATACAAACATTTGTTAAGTCACTTTTTTTGAAATTAAGTAAAGAACAAATAGAACCTCATGTGGTGAGAACTTCAAAGTGACAAAACTCACTAATTGATACACTACTAAAAATAGGTTCAATTTGGACGGTCAAAAGCGATGGATCATATTAATTTTTTGGCAAAAAGTGATGAAAAACTGACGCAGTTATGTCTATCATATTTTGCCTCATTGCTTTTTGCAATGCGACAGACAACATTGTTTAGAATCAAAGATCGTTTATCGCATAATTTAAAAAAAATTATTTATTTATTTTTAAAAAAAGATAGACTGAGTCACATATTAATTAATTTTTATTTTTAAAATTACTAGAAAAACAACAGACAGAGTTATATATTTAATTAAATTTATATTTAAAAATCCCAGAAAAATAATATTATTCGTCGCTTGTTCTTGATATTCAAGAACTTACGACTGACAACATTGCTTTTTTGAGATTTTGCAGATAATTTTTTTCCTACAAAAAAGACGTAAAAGAGTGACCCTATCTGTCTTTTTTCTGGAAAAAAGAAATCAAATGCATAAATCTACAATTTTTGCATTCCACCTTCCAAATAAAAAGCAATTCAATTTTATCGATAATCCATCACTAATTGCTGCAAAATCAATTTTAAATCAACTACATCATCAATAACCTACTAAAAAAGTTTAAATACAAATTAAATAATCCACCAAAAGGGTCCACAAAGTCTTCCAAAACTAAAAAAAATTCAAATATATACAAAGGTTTTAATTCAAGATTCAACAAAAATAATCTAACACCTAAGGGGTAGTATCCACATACTTTCCATCACTACTACTAGCAGTCTTTTCGTCAACTGAACGACAATAACATAATGTATTCTTCTTCTTTTTAATGTGTGTTATTCGAAAGAGCTCCTCCTGAATCGGCGTGCAAGAATTAAATATTTTGACCTGTAAATAAAATATAATTAATCTTAATCAAGCAACATTTAATTAATTTTATATAGACATATAAATTAGAAGGTTAATATTATACTTATCAATTTTCTAGATATTAAAGTATTAAATATAATTATTTTAAGAAAATAAACCAACATGCTAGTCGTCATTCTCCCATTCTTCCTCGCTTTTTCATTTCCATCATTCTCCTATTCTTAACTCATCAGTTATTTCATAATCATCATCCTATTTTCTTCTCTGATTGATTCATTTTCCTTATCTTCTTCCTCAATATTACGATGACAGTTATCTCATCATCAGAAATTTCTTCTAATATGTAATAACCCTTCCAGTTATTTATGTATTTTACCTTTATTGCACAGTTAGAGCTTACCTGTAGCGGTCCCAAGTAATTTATGACTTGCTAAAACTGGTAATTCGGTGCCCAGGCCATTTGTTTGATCTTTTTGACCGTTCCTTATTTTAGAGCTTTAGACTTTGGAAATCATTGACTTCAGTCAACATTCTTGGTGAACGTGCTTGAAATCAAATTTCAATAGTTTCGTTAGCTTCAGAGCGTGGACTTTGGTCTAGTAGGACCTTTGGTTGGGATCCGGGAGTTTTTCAGCTTGGAATTCTCTCTCGTTCTGTGTTTTCAGGCTAGTTGGGTTTGCTTGGTTGACTTTGGTCAATATTTAGAGAAGATGGCCTCGAATGGAAATTCTGTCAGCATTGTTAGATCCGGAACGTCGAATTTAGGCTAGAGAGACCATTGGTTTAGGTTTCGAGGCTTTCAAACTTGATTTCGGCCATTGGGTTCCGTTTTAAAAATAGTTGGCCTAAGGTTGATCTTTGGGTGCGGGGCTTACTTTTCATTAAATTGACCTCCAATGGGATTTTCATTGATTTCATTGGATCCAAAATGCCATTTCTAGTTGAATAGCTTGGGTCATTTGTGTTTGCGGAACCCCAGACTCCCGAGGGTCCATCGAAGTTAAATTCTTGTGGGCTAGGCTGTTGGAAGCTGGTTGCTGTCATAGAACCAATATGCCCTTCGCCTATGCGAGCATTGGCCGCCTACGCATAGGCCTTGACCAGCTCCCCAACTTTGTCCTTCGCCTTACTCGGGCCATGGCCGCATTCACATAGGCCATGGCATGCTGCCCCTCCCTTTTGTCTTCGCCTAGGCGATGCCTTGGCCGCATTCTCATAGGCCAAGGCTGACAGCTATAAATTTCTTTCTTCTCTCTTTCTTTTCATTTCAAAACCCAATTCTGACTCAACCATTATTTTAGGCTCTCAAAGCTCACCTTGCTCCACTTCTAGTCACCTCTTTCTTGGGGTGAATTTTCCATTGATTTGTGAGCTATTTTCCATCATTTATTCGGTAAGTCTTCTTGTTAAATTCCAATTTTTATTCTTTAAATTCCCTCTTTGTTTTCTTGAATGGGTGGGCTATTTTGGAGCCACATTTGTTATGCGTTTCCACTCAAATTTTGAGCATGTGCTCTCAGAATTGTAAGGAATACTTGGGTGTTTTTCATTTCTGGTTTCAGGTTTGTCACAACCCGATTTCTCATTCATGATAGCACCTACAACCCTCCAGTAGGCGAACCACTCCCCGTAGCTCGAAACGATCAACAATGGTCTACTATCTAACAATTTAAGCAGAAGAACAGTTTAATAAGCGAAAGCAAGAGAAAAAGATGAAGAAAATAGATAACGGGAATACATACATATATATGCGGAAGCTAAACTAAACCCTAAACCTGGTATCATAGTATAGAGCCGGAACTACAAATAAGGAGTACGAAGCATCCAAAATAATATATACACACATGTCTCCAAGTAGTAATAGAGTACATAAAGCAAACGATAAACTAAAAGCTAAGCTCCGGCCGCCAAGAGCTCCCCTTCAGTCTGGATAGTCAAAAATCTCCAAGCACGAGTCATATTGATCTAGCGGCAATGTCTCACACTAGGATCTGCACCAGAAGATGCAGAGTGTAGTATGAGCACCAATTGTAATGCAACCGGTACCCAGTAGGTATCATAGGCTGAATGAGCACATATAAGATAAAAGAGTATTAATGAACAGAATAGAAAACAGATAGTCACAGAAGGCAACAAATAAGTACACGGAACTAGCCCAGAGGAAAGACAACAGAAAGCAACATATAAGGCTAGTAAGTAGAATATATACACACAGCAGGAACATGAGAAAGTAAGAAATGGCGCACCTGGGATCCTCGCAATAACAGTATATAGTAAGTTTAGAAGCGGACGGTATACCGGTAAGATCAATTACAAGGGAAATGAGGAGAAGAATAAAGATAGGCATGCTCGAAAAATAGGAACAAATAACCAACTCTATCAGACTAAACTCAAGCCAGGAACCAACAACCTCTCAATATCCAATCTCATATATATAACCATAACAGGGTATAGTAGAGAGATAAAGTAACAAGCGTCTACCTACAGTCCCCCGGCTGCCCATACAATTGAGGAATGCAATCAAGTGAAAACAAACCCTCTGGCAGCCCATATAACCGGAGCATACACCTAACAAATAGCAAACAAGGGTGGAACCTCACACAAATGAATGATATGATATGCTAAACTAAGTGTAACCACAGTGTCAGTATGTTACCCCCTCCGGGGGCCCAAAGGTCCAATAAAGGTGGGATCCATGGATGGACTTCTCTCGAGTATATCTACTGCACCGTAAACCCCTACCCCCGGTCACCCTTTTGCCCATAGCACTTGGTCCAGAATGACAGGGTCTATGGAGGTCTACTCGTAGACCACATACTACACTCTAACCTCAAAATATCAGTCCGGAGTTCCACCGGATCCAACTAGTACTCAAATGCTCAAAATGCATGCCTAAATTCTATCCAGGTCTAAATCAATGAAATAAGTTTGATAAACCCCTTTCAAGGGTACCCGGACATATCCGCGTCTAAAACAGTAGTAAATCAAGTTCGCTGCCTAGCTTTACCGAGGCTAATATCATTTCTCATCCATAACAGGGTAAATCTAGCACCTCGGTCCAACCGGGTCTAACATATAATAGGAAAATGTAACAAATCTTTCTTTTAATCTTTCTTACCCCAAGAAGATCCATTAAGATGATACCAAACCGTCCATAATTAATTTTACCAAAAATGGGCCCTACAGGCCATGCAAGGTTTAGAAAATCATCAATAGAGGGCTCGAAGCCAAAACCATAGTAAAATCATGAAGAAAAACCTTTTATATGCATGATGATGGCATGCTCGATCATAATCAATAGCCCAAAACCTCACAATCAACCTATCGGCCCTGCATAGGCTCCAATCGTTCAACAATACACATAGCCAGCTCTATAATATTAATAACGATGTCTAGGACTCACGGACATTCCCAATATCCCACCATCTATGTTCCAGAGTCTATATAAGGCCACACAGGACCGCAAGGGTAAGTAGAGCGTATAAAATAAATACTACAAACATCGATGGAAGGGAAGTAACCGAACATGAATAAACGGTCAAGTTCTGTGGTACCAACCTAGTAAACCTAACCCAAGGATTCCCATTAGTATAATTTTATCCTATATATCCGAAGTCTAAAAGGTTTAAATCGTAACCTACCTGTGGTTCGACGACAAGCTGCTGGGACAATGATATCCAAGCCCGAATCACTCCGAGAAATTCCGAAAGATAATCAAACTATCAAAAACATGAATAATACATTAAAATGAGTCTAACGATACCCATATCTCTATAATAATAGCCGGGTCGAAATTCAGGTCAAAAGCGGGCCCGTGGAGCCCATAATCCGAAACAAAAAATGGAAAGAAGCACGATGACTACAATGATGCCAAGAGGACATGCTCCAAAATTGAGCACAATTGGCCAAAAGGAGGGCACCAAAATAGCCCGCTCAAGAGAAGGCTTAAAGTTGGAATTTAAGAATAAAAATCAAAAATTAGGCAAGGATTACTTTCCACAAAGAGAGAAATCACTACTAAAAAAATTGTAAAAAGAGACCTAAAAAAAGAGACCTCAAAAATAGGTCGCAAAAAAGCGACCTCATGAAGTCGCTATTTTTTCTTAATATTTTTAATTTTTTTTTAAAGAAAGAGACCTCATGAGGTCGACTATATGAAAAAAAAAATCCGCAAAATAATATTAGCGACTTCATGAGGTCAAAAATAAATTTTAAGAAAAAATGGCGACCTCATGAAGTTGCTAAATATTTTTAAAAAATAAAAATAAATTATAAAAACTACCTTACGAGGTCGCTATTTTAACCTCACTTTGTTTAACCTCACCAGGTCTTTTTTTTTAAAAAAATAAAAGAAAAAATACACGAAACTCAGATCATTTTTTTCGCACAGCGTCTAAAAACTCTTCTGTCTCTCAAAACCCTCTTTCTCTCTCTCGTTTCCCTTCTCTCTCGACCTCAACTTCACTCCATTGGCGCCTCTGCCAGACCTTATGAGGTCGCCAAAAAGTGGCCTCACGAGGTTGCTGAGTTATTTTCTCGATTTTATAGAATGATACCTCATGAGGTTGCTATATATATTTTTTTATTTATTTTCTTTTACAAAAGGAGACCTCATGAGGTCTATTTTTTAGGTCTCTTTTAACAGGTTTTTTAGTAGTGAATTATGCCAAGACGGTGAATTCCTCGAACCCAAGAACATGCAAAAGCAAGAAGACAGCCTCTGCAACAACTTCCAAGCTTTTGGAAATGAGCAACAATGGAGAATTTTAGAAAAAAACAAGAGAAAGCAAGTTGGGGAAGAAGACTTACCAAGAATCGAAGGATCACGAATTATCGATGAATAATTGATTTCCCCAAGGCTAGGACTGATGTGGAGCAATTTGGTAGAGAGTATATATGTTTTAGAGTTAGAAAAGTTGAGATAAAAGGCTGGAAAAACAAAAACTCAGAAATATATAGCTGCTGGAAAATGGCCAGTGCCAACGGCACCATCACAATGCAATCGCGCTGGCCAGCCGAAATGCGCTTGAGCGCGATCGCGCTAGGTCAGCGCCGATGGGGCTGAAGTCCTGGTCTGCAATATTTTTCTGCAACTTTTTAAAACTCCATGGGTCTTTTCGGGCATAATCGAAAACCGATATTCAAAAACCAGTAATGCTAATAGAGTGGAAATGACGTTCTGGACTCAACGGAATCGACAAAACTTCCATACGAGGTCATTTCATAGAAATGTTGAGCCAAGTCAACAATAACAAATAAGAACCTAAAGGCTCGAAATGAGTCCGGCTCACCCGTAACCCAAACTAACCACCTTCCTAATCAAAACTCAACAATCCGAAGCTGATGGAATCGTCGAATTTTGAATCTGATGCTCCGATCATTGAAAGCTACCCAAAGTTACACTTTCAACTCAAAATGGATTGAATATAGAGAAAGTAACACAAAACCCACACTGAAAGTTCTCAGGCCTCAACTAAAGATCTAACTAGACCAAATACAATGCTCCGAAGCTAATGGAATAGTCAAAACTCAATTCCGAGCATGTTGGCTAAGAATGTTGACTAAAGTCAACGATATTCTAAGTTAAGGCTCTACAATAGGAAAACAACCAAAACAACCAAACGAATGATCAGGGTACCAAACTACCAGTCTCAGCAAGCCATAAATGATTTAGGGTCGCTACAAGGAAGCTGTAATAGTACAATAAATACGTAAATGCGAAGATGACCGGATGGGTCATTATAACATCCACTACTAAAAAAACTTTCATCCTTGAAAGTCAAGAAGAAGAGAGTACCTAAAGGCTCGAACAACTGCGGATACTGAGCACACAACTCACTCTCGGTCTTCCAAATAGCATCCTCGACCAGACGATGTCTCCACTGCACTTTCACAATTGGAATCTCCCTAGATCTAAATCTCCTGATATCTCTGGCCAGAAAAGCTATCGGCTCCTCAACGTAAGATAAACTCTCATATAACTGAACCGAATCCCAATGCAACACATGAGACTCATCTGGAATATACTGGCACAACATCGAGACATGGAAAACTGGGTGAACAGCTGAAAACATCAGAGGCAGAGCTAACACGTAGGCAACACTACCAACCCTCTGCAGAATCTCAAACGGCCCAATGAACCTGGGGCTAAGCTTGCCCCGCCGACCGAATCTCATCACTCCCTTCACGGGCGATACTCGAAGGAAAACCAAGTTGCCAACACTAAACTCCAAGGCATGAAGTCTACGATCAACGTAGCTCTTTTGCCTACTCTGGGCCGCTCTAAGTCTATCCTGAATCAAACATACTCGGTCCAAGGAATCTCTAAGGTAATCTGTACTCTGTGGTCTGGACTCTAAACCATCAAACCGACCAATTGACGATCTGCAACGCCTACCATACAAGGCCCCCAAAGGTTCCACGCCAATGTTCGAATGAAAACTATTATTATAAGCAAACTTAGCCAATGGCACAAACTGATCCCATGAACCTCCAAAGTCAAGTACACAAGCCCAAAGCATGTCCTTCAGGACCTGAATAGTCCTCTCGGATAGGCCATCCATCTAAGGCTGGAAAGTAGTACTAAGCTGAACCTCTGTACATAAATCTCGCTTAATAGCACTCCAAAACTAAGATGTGAATTGAGTGCCGCGGTCTGAAATGATAGAAGCTGGGACCCCATGCAATCGAACAACCTTGCGAATATAGATCTGAGCTAACCTCTCGGTGCTATACAAAGTCTGAACCGGCAAGAAGTGGGCTGACTTAGTCAGCCTATCAACAATCACCCAAATGGAATCAAAACCGCGAGAAGTACGAGGGAAACCAACAACGAAGTCCATAGTAATACCTTCCCACTTCCACTCAGGAATCAGAAGTCGCTGCCTCAAACCACCCGATCTCATGTGCTCGAACTTCACCTGCTGACAATTCAAGCACCAAGATACAAACTCCGTTACATCCCGCTTCATACTGCTCCACCAGTAAAGCTGTCTCAAATCTCTATACATCTTCGCTGTGCTAGGATGAATGGAGTATCTTGTACAATGCGCCTCACGAAGTATCAACTGAATCAAATCTCCAACCCTTGGAACACAAAGATGACTGTCGAACCTCAGAATTCCATCAGAACCCAAAGTAGTCTGGCTGGCCTCAACCCAAACTACCTAATCACGAAGGTCACAGAAACTCTGATCCTCAAACTATCAACTCTGAATCTCATCAACTAGAGTAGAAAGAACCTCAAAACTGGCAAGAACTCGACTGGGATCTGACAAATCAAGCCTAACTAAGCGGTTAGCCAAGGACTGGATGTGCAAGGCCAACGGTCGCTCATAAACTGCAAGTGAAGCTAGCCACCCATACTCACCGCCTTCCGACTCAAGGCATCTGCTACCATGTTTGCCTAGCCTGGATGGTATAAAATGGTGAAGTCATAGTCCTTCAGTAACTCTATCCATCTCCTCTGCCTAGAGTTCAGCTCTCACTGACTCGTAATGTACTGAAGACTATGGTGATTGGTAAATATCTCACAATGAACTCCATATAAGTAGTGCTTCTAGATCTTGAGCGCGAAGACTACCGCCTCCAACTCTAAGTCATGAGTGGGGTAGTTGCGCTCCTGAACCTTCATCTGCCTCAATGCATATGCTATCACTCGACCCTGCTGCATCAACACACAACCAAGACCAACCATAAAAACATGACAATACACGGCGAAACTCTGACTCTCGACCGGCAAAGTCAAAACTGGAGCTGAAGTCAATAAGGCCTTAAGCCTCTGAAATCTATCCTCGCACTGATCCAACCACTGAAATGGAATATCCTTCCTAGTCAGTATGGTTAAGGGTGCTGCTATGGAAGAAAATCCCTGAATGAACCGCCTGTAAAAACCTGCTAACCCAATAAAGCTGCATACCTCAGTGGCAGTAGTAGGTCTAGGCCAATCACGAACCGCAAAAATCTTACTCGGATCAACTCTAATCCCATCCCTAGACACCATGTGTCCTAGGAACGCAACTGACTCAAGCCAAAACTCACACTTTGAGAACTTGGCATAAAGCCAATGATCTTTCAAAGTCTGAAGTACAATCCTCAAGTGCTGCTCATGCTCATCTCTACTCTTCGAGTATATCAGAATGTCATCAATGAAGATTATCAAGAACATATCCAAGTACGGGCTAAGCACCCTGTGCATCAAGTCCATGAAAGCTACGGGGGAATTAGTCAACCTAAAAGACATCACCAGGAACTCATAATGGCTATAACGTGTCCTGAATGTTGTCTTAGAGATGTCCTCCACCCTAATCCTCAACTAATGGTAGCCGGACCTTAAATCAATCTTTGAAAACATGGCTCAACCCTCAAGTTGATCAAACAAGTCATCAATCTTCGGCATCAGATACCTATTCTTCACTGTCACCTTATTCAGCTGCCGATAATCAATACACATCCGCATCGACCCATCCTTCTTTTTCACGAAGAGAACAGGAGCACCCCAAGAAAACACACTCGGTCTAATAAACCTCTTAGCTAACAAATCCTAGAGCTGCTCCTTAAGCTCTCTCAACTCAGCAAGAGCCATATGGTAAGGAGGAATGAAATGGCCCTGGTGCCCGGCTCTAACTCAATGGAAAAATCAATATCTCTCTCAGGTGGAAGGCCTGGCAGGTCAGTAGAAAACACATCTAAGAAATCTTTAACCATAGGAATAGACTCAAGAGATGAAGGGTCAGCACTAGCATCTCGGACATATGCTCGATAAGCTAAACACCCGCAAGAAATCAACTTCCTAGCTCGAAGACAAGAGATGATCCCGAATGGTGCGCGGCTAACAGAACCTTTCCACACAACTAGGGATACACCGGGCACAGCGATGTTCACGGTCTTGGCATAACAATCCAAAACTGCACGGTGAGGGGATAACCAGTCCATGTCTAGTATCATATCAAAATCTAACATATCAAGAATCATCAAATGACCCCAAGTCTCGAAATCACCAATACATATCATGCAAGATATCACGATCTGATCCACTACTAAAGAATCTCCTATTGTGGTTGAAATAGAAATAGGAACAGATAATGGCTCACCAGACAACCCCAAACAAGGCATAAAGTAGGCATATACATACAAACAAGTAGATCCAGGATCAAATAAAGCCATAGCAGACTGGTGGTATACATAAATCGAACCTGTAATCAGAGTATCTGAGGCCTCTGCCTCTGGTCTCCCAGGGACTACATAGAACTGACGACGACCTCCACCTGCCCGACCACCATCTTTATCACCTACTCTACCAAGAGGGGCACCACCCTAGTGTGACCACCACCCCCTCTAGCTGGAGGGTGAACTGCTTGCAAAGTCTTGGCCGGCTTAGCGGTTGACTGAACTGTACCTCGCTGGTGGCAATCTCTCGCATAGTGACCAACAATACCACACTCATAACAAGGCCCTGACAGCCTGTATTGCTGAGATGGACCAGCAGAACCTGAATGGCCACCACGGCTAGATGCCCCAGAAGCTGCACCCCTCGAAGACTGACCCTACTCAAACTGAGAACTATTGGAAGTCTGGAGTGAAGCCTGAACCGGTCTACTAGTCTGGCCCTGATGCTGATGTGGTTGATAACCCTGGCCCCACTAGCCTGAACCTCTACCACTCTGTTTGGAACCACTGTAGCCGCCCTAATAATGAGGCCTCTTATCTCTAGACCCCTGATCATGTCAGTGCAATTCCTCTATAGTACAAATGTAGTCTGCAATAGCCTGAAAAGACTGACCACTAGAAACCAATATCTCGGCTAACTGCTTAAGCTCTATCCACAAACCCCAAACAAACCTGCGAATCCTGTCGGGCTCAGTAGGAATGATCATAAACCCAAATGGATCAAGTTGATGGAAATGGGTCTCATACTCAAATACCGATATGGATCCCTGCATAAGCCTAGTAAACTGCTCTCGATCACTTTGAGGTAGGAACTTAGCCATGAAAGCCTCATAAAACTTGTACCATGACAATGGAGGTGATGAAGATGGTCTACAAGCAACCTGAGCCCTCCACCATAACTTAGTTGGACCCTCCAGCTGATTTGTAGTATATCTAACTCTGTGAGTCTCTAGCAATCCCAGATGGTGTAACATCTCCTCACAGGTAGTAATGAAGTCATGTGGGTCCTGTCCTGATATACCAGCAAATCTCGGCGATGCCAATCTAAGAAATCTACTCAAGGCCTTCTGCTCTCCATCTGTCATAGCTGGGCGAGGAGCAAGAGGCTGTGCAACTTCTAGAACTGGAATAACCTCAGTATGGGAGCCACAGTAGTAGGCTGCACTCCTGAACTCTGAACACCCAGGGCTGCCCCCTGAGCGGATGTGTGTGCTACCTCAGAAGGACTCTCCCCCTATCATACCCAATAGCTGAAGTAGTAAACCCCAAATATCCGAAGAGTGAGCTGGGGCTGAAGTTGGCATAGAAACTGGTACTGGACCTAGTGGTGCATGGGCTGTCCCCGGGTCCACATGCTACTTCTCAGGGATAAACTCAGGCTCATAATCATACTCGGGCTCTACCTCAACTCTAGTAGCTCTAGCAGGTGCCGCTGCTCTGGGACGTCCTCGACCCTTACCTCTACCCCAGCCCCCGACCTCTAGCTGGAGTTGGAGGTGTAGGTGCAGGAGGCTCTCCTCTGCCAGAAGGCGAAGACCTCGTGCGAACCATCTGCGGAAGAGTGAACCAGAACAAGTGAGATTTTCAGAATATTCAAGGATACTACATATGAGAGAGAAACTAGAAAAGTTCATTTTTCCTAAGATGTCACCATAGCCTCCCGAAGATTGAGTACGGACATCTCCGACCCGATCTGCAGAACTCTATTAGACATTGGCTCCTATACCGATGACATCGGTGAACCTAGAGCTCTGATACTAAGCTGTCATAACCTGATTTCTCGGTCATGATGGCACCTACAACCCCTTAGTAGGTAAACCAATCCCCGTAGCTCGGAATAGTCAGTAATAGGCTATTATCTAACAATTTAAGCGAAAGAAGAGTTTAATAAGTGGAAGCAAGGGAACAAGATGAAGAAAATAAATAACAAGAATACATACATACATATGCGAAAGCTAAACCAAAACCAAAACCTGGTATCATAGTATAGGGTCGGAACTACAACTAAGGAGTACGAATCATCCAAAATAATATATACACATATGTCTCTGAGTAGTAATAGAGTACATAAAGCAAAATATAAACTAAAAGCTAAGCTCTAGTCGCCAAGAGCTCACCCTCAGTCTGGATAGTCCAAAATCTCCAAGCACGAGTCACAGCGACCTAGCGGCGATGTCCCACACTAGGATCTGCACTAAAAGATGCAGAATGTAGTATGAGCACCAATTGCAATGCAACCGGTACCCAGTAGGTATCATAGGCCGACTGGGAACATATAAGATAAAAGAGAAATGATGAACATAATAGAAAATAGATAGTCACATAAGGCAACAGATAATTGCACGAAACTAGCCAGAGAGAAGACAACAAAAAGCAACATATAAGGCTAGCAAGTAGAATATATACACACAGCAGGCACATGTGAAAGTAAGAAATGGCTCACCTGGGATCCTCGTAATAACAATATATAGTAAGTTTAGAAGTGGATGGTATACCGGTAACATCAAGTACAAGGGAAAGGAGGAGAAGAATAAATATAGGCATGCTCGAAAAACAGGAACAAATAACCAACTTAATCATACCAAACTCAAGCCAGGAACCAACAACCTCTCAATATCCAATCTCATATATATAACCATAACAAGGTATAGTATAGAGATAAAGTAACAAGCGTCTACCTACAGTCCCTCGGCCGCCCATACAACTGAGAAACGCAATCAAGTAAAAACAAATCCTCTAGCTGCCCATACAACCAGAGTGTACACTCAACAAATAGCAACCAGAGGTAAAACCTCACACAAATGAATGATATGATATTCTAAACTAAGTGTAACCACAGTGTCAGTATGTTACCCCCTCCGATGCCCCAAAGATCCAATAAAGGCGGGATCCATGAAAGGACTACTCCTGAGTACATCTACTCCATCGTACACCCCTACCCCCAGTCACCCTTTTGCCCGTAGCACTTGGTCTGGAATGACAGGATCCATGTAGGTCTACTCGAAGACCACATACTACACTCTAACCTCAAAATATGAGTTCGGAGTGTCACCGGATCCAACTAGTACTCAAATGATCAAAATGCATGCCTGAATTCTATCCAGGTCTAAATCAATGAAATAAGTTTAATAAACTCCCTTCAAGGGTGCTCAGGCATATCCGGGTCTAAAATAGTAGTAAATCAAGTTTGCTGCCTAGCTTTACTGAGGCTAATATCATTTCTCATCCATAACAGGGTAAATCTAGCACCTTGGTCCAACTGGGTCTAACATATAATAGGAAAATGTAACAAATCTTTCTTTTAATCTTTCTTACCCCAAGAAGATCCATTAAGATGATACCAAACCGTCCATAATCAATTTTATCGAAAATGGGCACCAAGGGCCATGCAAGGTTTAGAAAATTATCAATAGAGGGCTCGAAGCCAAAACCGTAGTAAAATCATGAAGAAAATCCTTTTATATGCATGATGATGGCATGCTCGATCACAATTAATAGCCCAATGGCTCACAATAAACCTATCGGTCCAGCACAGGCTCCAATCATTCTATAACATAGATAGCCAGCTCAATAATATTAATAACAATGTCTGGGACTCATAGACATTTTCAATATCCCACCATATATGTTCCAGAGTCTATATAAGGCCACACACAGGACCGCAAGGGTAAGTAGAGCATATAAAACAAATACTACAAACATCGGTGGAAGGGAAGTAACTGAACATGAATTAGCGGTCAAGGTCCATGGTACCAACCTAGTAAACCCAATCCAAGGATGCCCATTAGTATAATTTTATCCTATATATGCGAAGTCTAAAGGGTTTAAATTGTAACCTACCTGTCGTCCGACGACAAGCTACTGTGACAATGATATCCAAGCCCAAATCGCTCTGAGAAATCCCGAACGATAATCAAACTATCAAAAACATAAATAAAACATTAAAATGAGTCTAACGATACCCATATCATTATAATAATAGCCGGGTTGAAACCTAGGTCAAAAGAGAGCCCATGGGGCCCACAACTCAAAACCAAAAACAAAAAGAAGCACGATGACCACAATGATGCCAAGAGGACATGCTCCAAAATTGAGCACAATTGCCCAAGAGGAGGACACCAAAACAGCCCGCTCAAGAGAAGGCTTAAAGTTGGAATTTAAGAACAAAAATCGAAAATTAGGCAAGGATTAGTTACCACAAAGAGAGAAATTATGCCAAGACGGTGAATTCCTCGAACCCACGAACATGCAAGAGCAAGAAGACAGCCTCTACAACAACTTCCAAGCTTTTGGAAATGAGAAATAATGGAGGATTTTAGAAAATAACAAGAGAAAACAAGTTGGGGAAGAAGACTTACCAAGAATCGAAAGATTATGAATTATCGATGAACAATTGATTTCCCCAAGGCTAGGACTGAAATGTAGCAATTTGTTAGAGAGTATATGTGTTTTAGAGTTGGAAAAGATTGGATAAAAGGCTAGAAAAATGAAAACTCAGAAATATATAGTTTCTGGAAGATGGCCAGCCGAAACGCGCTTGAGCGCGATCGCGCTAGGCCAGCGCCGATGGCGCTGAAGGCCTGGTCTACAATATTTTTTTGCAATTTTTAAAAACTCCATGGGGCTTACTCGGCACAATCAAAAATCAATATTTAAAAACCAATAAAGCTAATAGAGTGGAAACGACATTCCGGACTTAACAGAAGCAATGAAACTTCCATGCGAGGTCGTTTCAAAGAAATGTTGATCCAAGTCAACACTAATTAATAAGAACAAAAAGGCTCGAAATGAGTCTGGCTCACCCAGAACTTGAACCAACTACCTTCCTAACCCAAACTCAACATGCTGGAGCTGATGGAATCATCAGCTTTTGAATCTGATGCTCCGATCATCGAAAGCTACCCAAAGTTACACTTTCAACTCCAAATGGCCTGAAAATAGAGAAAGCAACACAAAACCCACACCAAAAGTTCTCAAGCCTTAACTAAAGGTCCGACTAGACCAAAAACAATGCTCTGGAGCTAACAGAACTATTAGAATTCAATTCTGAGAAGGTTAGCTAAGGATGTTGACTAAAGTTAATGATATTCTAAGTCAAGGCTCTACAATAGGCAAACATCCAAAAAAACCAAATGAACGACCAGGGCACCAAACTACTGGTCCCAGCAAGCCATAAATAACTTGGGGTCGCTATAAGAAAGCTCTAATAGTACAATAAATGCATAAATGCGAAGATGACCGAAAGGTCATCACAAGGTTGAAGGTCCCATGTACCCATTTGTGACCCGAATTTTGACTTAGTTATGTTCATAGCATTATGGGTATCATTTGTTTCATTTTGATGTGTAAATTATTATATTGATAGTATTTTTGCGATTTGGAACTTCTTGGAGCAGTTTGAGCTTGGATGACACCATCCCCGCGGTTAGTCGTCGGATGACAGATAGGTTATGGTTTCCCCTATCTAGACTCTGTATATATAGAATATAACTACACTAATTAGTGTCCTTGGGTGGGTTGTTATAGGTTGGTACCCCAGACCTTGTCCACTTTTCTGTCTATTTATTTCGTACATTGATTGTAGAATTCGTGTAGTATTTGCTATTTCACCCTTACGGCCTCGTGTGGCCTTTGTTCATGACTCTGGACTATAGACGGTGTGATATTTTGGAATGTTCGTGAGTCCCAGACATTGTGACCTTACTTTAGGCTGGCTATATATGTTGTAGAACCACTTGTGCCAGTGCAGGGCTGATAAGAATGCTTGTGAGTCACTTTGGGCTAACTTTATTGTCTGCGAGCATGTCATTCATGAAAATGGATTTTTCTGCATGTTTTACTACTATTTTGGCTTCGGGTCAACTATCACCAGTTTTTTTCTATACTTTACATGGCCTCGAGGGCCTATTTTTGGAATAAATAATGGTAAGATGGGATTGTGGTATTGACTGGTGGATTTTTCTTGAGATAAAAGTGATACTATGTTGATTTTCTCACTAGTTTTCTTACTGACACTAAACTCAGCTATGACAGAGTACTAGACATGTTTTACGATGATTTTAGACCCAGCTATGCTTTGGGCACCCGTTTGAGAGGGTTATTGAGGCTTATTTACTGATTTTAGACCCGGAAATACTCCGGGCACCCTTCGAGAGGGACTTTGAGATTACTACTACTATTTTAGACCTGGGTCAATGTCGGGCATGTACTACAAGCTTCGAGTATTGAGCTACTATTTGAGATTTATGCTGTTTTATATGTGGTTTATAAGTAGATCTCTATGGACCCTATCATACCTTGGTTACCGGCTACGGGCCAACGCACATGCCAGGAGGAGGGGTGTACAGTAGAGTAGAGGTACATGGGTAGAGTCTTTCTATGGGTCCTGCCTCTATTGGTCCTTTGGGGTACTAGACGGGGAACATATGGGTTACTATCATATCAGATTCATCACATCATCATCATACATATTGTATTCTGATTCCACCCTTGTTTGCGGTGTGCTCAATGTATGCTTCGATTGTATGGGAGGTCGGAGGCTTTGTTTTCACTTATTTGGGTTCCTCAATTGTATGGGCGACCGTTGGAACTGTAGGTAAATTATATTTCTCCGTTCATTTCTTAGAGCTTATTATGCCCTTTGGTACCGGTTGGTTTTATGGTTTTATCCTGTTGATGGCATCAGCTTAGGACTGAGATTATTGAGGGGCTAGTGGGTCCCATATTATTTGAGATACTGATTGTGTAGCCTTTTAAGTAGTTGTGGGGTAATAAAGTCTATTCATATCCTGGGTTTTTTTAGTGGATCAGGGTGCTTATGGTTTAGTCATACCATCATAGGCTTTTACTTGAGAAATTATTTTACGTCTATCCTTATTTTGAAATTGATGTCTTTAGCATGTTTTTGTTAGTATATGGCTTCTAGTTCGATTATTGGCTTGCTTTCCTTCTTTACTTTATTTTTAGGTTACCAGTATATTGCCTATCCCATTAAACTCTCCTTTTATATGTGTTATTGTTGCAAGGATCCCAGGTGCATTCTTCTTCCTTCTTTCACCTGTGTTTCTGTGTATGTATATCTTTTGTGCTAGCATGTTATACTTGTAACTCTTGGTTGATTACTCTTTGTGCTAGTTCCTTGTGCTTCCTCCTTATTTTCCGTGACTGTTTCCTTGTATTCTGATTATTACTGCTTTTATAGTTTATATGAACTCAGTCGGCCAATGATGCCTACTGGGTACCCGTTGCTTAGAAATTGGTGCTCATACTATGCTTCTGCACTCTTTGGTGCAGATATTAGTGTGAGCTTTCGCAGTTGATCACGTGGAGACTCGTGCAGCTGCTGGATATTCAAGACGGGTGAGCGCCTAACGACCGAGGCTTGGCTGCATGTCATCTTTTGTACTATTACTCTTGTATATTCGGAGACAGTTGTACTTATCATTTGTTTCTTCTAGCACTTGTATTCTATTAGTAGCTTTTGTACTATCAATACAAAGTCTTGGGGTTTGTGTAGTTCTCTTGTATGTATATATATTCTGGTTTTTGCTTCCACATGTCTCTACCTTATTCTGCTTCTATTTATTTCTGATTATTGTGCATATTAGTTAGGTAGTAGCACATTACTAACCATTTCGGGCTACAAGAATTGGTTCTCCTACTGGGAGGTAGTAGGTGCCATCATAACCTGAGAAATTAGATCGTGATAGCTTGGTATCAGAGCCCTAGATTCACTTGTGTTGTAGTACAAAAGAAAGTGTCTAAGTAGAGTCTCGTGGATTGGTACGATGACATCCATATCCTATATGCGGCAGGCTGCAGGGCATTGTTAGGAAAAGTTCCATGTTTTTTGCTCCTTATCGTGCGTTCCTAGATCTATTGTATTCTAAACTTCAATTGTCTCATTCCTTCTCAGATGACCAAGATGAGTTTGACAGCGGGTGATGTCAAGGCTTTTGTGCCTGTTGCATTAGTGCTTGCATCAGCGCCAGGACTTCAGAGTGAGAGTTTACCACATAAGATAGAGGGTGTGGGACCAGACCAACCTCCAATTGGATTCATGGCTACCCCAGTTCTTCAGGACACCGTGGTTATGACTCTGAGTCCATCGGTGGGTGTTTCAGTTAGGGTTGAGCTTCTAGTTCTTCAACAAGGTTGTATGTCAGTATTGGAGTATGAGGCGAGATTTCACGACATAGTTAGACATACTGCTAGGACGATGCCTACAGAGTTTGAGAGGGTTCAAAGTTTTATGGGTGGTTTGATTTCACCACTCTGTTTAGCGACCGAGCACCTGGTTATAGTTGAGACTACTTTCCTTCAGGTAGTGGATCATGCTTGGGCTATTGAGGATTTATGTCATGAGTCATATGGAGGTAGAAGTTAGAAATGTCATTGTCAGGATGGTTTTTGAGGTTCTCAAACTCGAGGTAGGGGATTGTCTGCTAGAGCTCGGTTCTGTTGCTTCTTGTCTAGTAAACTAGATTTATTTGCTCCACAGGTTTCAGAGAGTGGTTATGTAGGGTATGTTGAGTAGAGTAGACAAGGTACTGGTCATATTCTTTGAGGTTTGCATTTAGAGTGTGTAGGCCATGGTGGCCAGTCAGGTTCAGTGAGACCTTTCCATCGGACTTCATTTGGTAAAGTCTATTTTCGGTGTGGTGAGCATGGACCCTTTGTTAGGGATTACCCCATGGTCCCAATTTTCAGTTAGTAGGGTCAGCAGGTGTCATCTCCCAGGGCTCCAGTTCCACCAGCTAGAGGTGGAGTATAGGTTTGTAGGGGTAGTCCCCAGGTGGTTAGAAGTGGCTTACAACTAAGTGGTTCAGGTATCTGTCCAGAGCCGATAGGCAACCTGCGTCAGAGTAGGGCTTCTTTGGGTTGTTATAGTTGTAGGGTGATGGGTCATTATTCTAGAGATTGTCCCCAGTGTAGGTTGGTTGAGCCTTTAGCATCGACTACTCAGTCCAGTGATAGACACTGTCAATCTGATGCCCCTCATGGTAGGCCAGAGGTAGAGGTTCCCGATGTTGTTTCTCCAGTTATGACTCTGTTTATCTTCGGTTGGTGATAGCCTTGCTCACATTGCAATTATCCCTTTTACATATATTTTCTTAGGTGCCTTCATGTTTTATTTGTTTAGTTGTTTTCTGTTTGAGTTTTTAGTTCTATTCATGTGCTTTTTGGTAGATCATTTCCTTTTAGTAGTGGATGGGGTGAGTTATCCTTGAGAGGTATTTTCCCAGAGTTGTAGCTCGTGGGTAGGTCTTGTTAGTCTCTTTTCTGGTTCCATTTTAGTTATAGTTCTAGACTTGTGTTGAGTCTTCCCTTTTGAGCAGTCCTAGATGGTTGTTGCCTAGGCTATTATCTAGCATTTGCTAGAAGTCCTTGTGTTGGTGTGATGTTACCGGTAGTGGTGCTAGAGTTTGAGATTTTGTCTTAAGTTTAGAGGTGTTGGTTATGCTAGCGAGCGTAGTTTGGTAGTTTGGTTTCCTTTACTAGGGTGATTAGAGTCGACCTCTTTGTTTGGTTGGTTTAGGAGGTTGACAGGTATGTGGGTTATTCCCATAGTCTCCTTCAGTTTCTAGTCTGGTTGAGTTACTTTCTTGCTCTCCCCAGTTCCTATTGATAGAATCGAGTTTGATTATGGCATTGTGGTCAGGTTCTGGCTTCATCTATTTGGCTAAGTGTTGATTGTAGCGTCGTGACTGAGGTTTAACTGTGGAATTGCGGGATTACAATTGGATTTTGACTATAGCTTTTTTTTGGTTAAGTTACGCATTCGACCTACCCTCATTTTTTTGTATCAAGTGTCGTTGGTAAAAGTTGTGGGAGCTAAAGAGGTAGCTCCAGGTTTCATTTTAGAAAGAATTTGTAAGTTTCAGCGTACCTTAAGAAATGGTTTCATTTGGTTTGCAAAGGAGGTTGATGACTCCTTGTGTGGATATGTGTATTCTAACAGCTGACCGATTTGATGAATGAGAGTATGCTTGGGTTTGTGTGTTGAAGTGATTCAACCGACTACAGATTGTAGAGACTTTTCCTTTGACTGGTTCAAGGTCATATTTCCTTCTAGAATGATATCGAGACAATGCTCATTTTTAGTACTACATTCGAGAGCTTGTTGCATCGACCGGGTTTTTTTTGTCATATTCTTAGGATGATCCAAGTTTCGATAACTTTATAGATTGAGAAGTTGGTATATCCAGAGGTTTGATAGAGGTATTAATTGCCAACTAGAGTTAGGTTTCAAAATCATCGCGTAGTAGACTACTTTGGGCAGTTCGTGGGAGTGTCTCTTTGGTTGCACCATCCTTGTGCCAGGAGGCAGTGGGTGCAGGAAACTTGGCTTCCTTACTTTGTTTTTGGAGTGGCTATTGGCCTTGGACAACCAGTCCTTGGCTAACCCTTGGTTTAGGCTGGACATTCAATATTTTAGTGGTGTTCTAGATAGTACGAGGTTCCTTCTACTATGGTTAGACTGACTCAGCAACATAAGCTTGAGATTCAATAGTGGTGTATGCTATATATAATCAGGTTGTGCGAGTTGATGCTAGCGAGGCTATTTTGAGTTCTAACGATACTTAGAGACTGGTGGCCACCATTGGTTGCCGAGAGTTGAAAGCTTGATTAGTTGATTCTTTAGGGGTTGTCTTTTATGTGGGGTTCTAGTGTTGGTTAGACTCGGCCAGTGTGGACTAGAAGTTTGGTATGTTATATGCTTCAGAGTTGGTGGTTTTGTGTGCAGACGTAGTAGAGTGGTTGACTCGAGCCAAAGAGGTGTGTTGATGGGTTATGCAAAATTTCCATGGCTAGATGGAAACCTTGAACCCCAGGCACCTTTCTCCTCTGCCTTCAAGGTGTTTTGACTTGATATTCGTGGCATGGTGAACTTCTTCCTGAGGTTTCATCTTGGATTTGTCGATTATGTTATGGCCAGAGTCCTACTCATGGAGACCTGGTTGAATTGGGGGTAGTAAGGCGATTTCAAACCGAATGGTGTTCGAGTATTCAAAGTAGCAGTAGGGTTTCTTAGAGTTGGAAGCTTAGCTGATGGACACGGACTTCGTGGTAGGCTTACCACACTCCTTGCAGAATTTTGGTTTTGGTTTGGGTCTTTTGGGCAGGTTGCCCTGGTTCATTCATTTCCTGTTAACTCAGACTTGGCATGGTTCAGTGAGGTTGGGTTTGTTCTACAGTTTGGGAATTTCTCCATCAATGCAGGGTGTTCATGCATGTTCTTCCTAACCCTGGTGTGCAAGCTTCAATTGAATTCAGATGGGTTATTCAGTTGGGTTCAGTTATCGAGTTTAATGTTAGAAAAAGTGTTGGTTTATTGGTTGATGGTCAGTCGGGAAAGGTAACTCTAGTTTTCAATGATATGCTATAGGTTGTTATCTTAGGTGACAAAGACTAGTAGACTATAGCTTGGCTTGGAAAGAGTTTGAGCAAAAAGGGTGACCTTATTCGTGGTAGAGTATAAGCGAGAACTATGGATCTCTGGTGTTAGCCTAACTCATTGATTAAGAATTAAGACACTTAGTGAATTTAATTAGTACCAAAAACCCCCTCTTGGCGAAAAGTCAAGAAATCTACAAAAAAGAAAATTGAATCTAATTAGGCTAATTTAGGGGGTAGAGAATACGAGATAGGGAATATGGATTCTTTACGCATCTCGATTCAGTTTTTGAAAAAAAAAAAACGATTCATCGAAGAAAAAAATCAGAAACAACAATCACATTCCAGCTAACATTTCGATTTTAAACAGAACATTGTTAAAAAAGCAATCTAGATTCTCATAGAATATATATGTTCTGGGACGGAAGGATTCGAACCTCCGAATAGCGGGACCAAAACCCGTTGCCTTACCACTTGGCCACGCCCCATTTAGATTTCTATGCGATACTAATAAAGTATATTGCTGTTTTTGTTTGTTTGTCAACTCTAGTCCAAATATCTATAGAATAGATTAGATTGGTACTAGGATTGTCAGTTCATGCTTCGAGGGTGGTTTGAGTGTTTGACGCATGTGAAGCTTCCTGTTTGTGGTGTAAAAGGGATTCAGTTTAGAATAAAAGGGTTTTGTATATCAGCGGGTTTATGAGTTAGAGTTTTGGGTTGATGGATTTCTTGGTGCTCTTAGTTGTGGTTTCAAGGATTTGAGTTCTGTTTGTTGGTCACCTTGGCTCTCTAGTTTTGGTGTCGTGTCAGTTCTTTCCGGTTGAGATCCTCGAGGTTCAGTTTGGGTTGGCAGACCTTTGGAGTTTTAGAGTTCAAGTTTGGAATCTAGCTTGGCTAGTAAGAAGTTTAGGCTTAGTTGCTTTCTTTGGTTTTGTTTTGTTGGGTGCCATTCGGTCGAGGAGGCTAGTTGGATTATCTGAGAGAGAGTGCGGGCTTCGTATCCACTATTCTTAAATCTCTAGTGTTTAATTCTTTCCTGAATTTCTGGGATGAAAGTCTTTTTAGTAGTGGATGATGTAATGACACTTCCGGTCATTTACACATTTTTGCCTTTTTTGTACTGTTAGAGCTTGCCTATTGCAGCCCCAAGTCATTTATGGCTTGCTGGGACTGGTAGTTTGGTGCCCAGGCCATTTGTTTGGTCTTTTTGGTCGTTCCTTGTTTTAGAGCTTTAGACTTCGGAAATCGTTGACTTCAGTCAACATTCTTGGTGAACATGCTTGAAATTGAATTTCGACAGTTTTGTTAGCTCTGGAACATGGACTTTGGTCTAGTAGGACCTTTGGTTTGGATCCGGGAGCTTTTCAGCTTGGAATTCTCTCTTGTTCTGTATTTTCAGGCCAGTTGGGTTCACTTAGTTGACTTTGGTCAATATTTGGAGAAAACACCCTCAGATGGAAATTCTGTCAGCTCTATTAGCTCCAGAACATCGAGTTTAGGCTACAGGGACCATTGGTTTGGGTCTCAACGCTTTTGAACATGATTTTGACCATTAGGTTCCATTTTGGAAATAGTTGGCCTAAGGTTGATCTTTGGGCGCGGGGCCTAGTTTTCATTAAATTGACTTCTGATGGGATTTTCGTTGATTCTATTAGATCAAGAATATTGTCTCTAGTTGAATAGGTCGGGTCATTTGTGTTTGCAAGACCTCGAATGTGTTCTCGAGGGTCCATCAGAGTAAAACTCTTGTGGGCTAGGCTGTTGGCAGCTGGTTGCTGTCATAGCACCAGTTTTCCCTTTGCCTACTGTAACACCCCGTGCACGTATCCAGCTATCTAAGTTAAAAATCTATGAAAATTTCAAGTTTCCACAGACAATGGCTCAGACGATGATCCGTCATTTGGAAGCACGGGCCCTTATGAATAAGATTTGGCATGAGAGTATGCCTTCATGATTATGAGCTATATGTATGCATGTTTTGGGAGTAGTATTTAGAACCGAAAGGACGGGGTGAGAGTACCCTTAGCCCCATAAACTACGTTGCCAGCGTAGGTCATGATATGATATGTGCCTTAAAGGCTTATGAGAGTGGATCCACGTCTTTATGTATGTTGTCCTTGCCTTAGCGGGGCATAGGACAACTTTGCCAACTAGGGTTATATAGTTGGGTATGGTGACTTGTTCCTTGGCAAGGTTCAAAGTCAGCTTTGCTAACTGGGGTTATACAGTTAGATTTCATGTAGCTCACGTGGTCTCATGTCGGTTATAAGAAACTCCCGTATGTTATGTTTTCAAGTTTTCTAAGCTCTATGAACCTTCTATGAAACATCATCTTGACGTTGGCTTTTGCCTTATGATTTAGCTTTTCATTTTGATATCTTTTCATGATACTCTACTACATATGAATTATGTTTAAGTACCCTTTTAAAGCATGTTTTTCCTTACTTATGCATCGCTCACATACTTAGTACATTCCATAGTACTAAAGCATATTGTGCTGTATTTTTTTATGACTCAGTACCCCTTCTCAGCTTCGTGGCTAGAGTCTCAGTACACTTCCTTAGTCAGCTGTGGTGAGTCCTCATAGTTCAGGACTAGTTATGCTTTTCCTTATGTTAGCTTTACTTCTATACTCCGAGTTAGCTAGGGTCTTGTACTAGCAACTCTTATGTTATGACTAGAGGCTCTCAGACATAGTTTGCATTCGAGTTCCCTTTTTGGATATTGTATGTTATGTGGCTCTTAGACCCTTATTGATGTTTCCTTATTGGATTTCTGTATCATGCTTCCGCTTATCGTTTGTTATGCTTGAGAATGCTATGACCAAGGGTTAGCTTGGGGCACTTGTAGTCCCAAGTCCCGTGTTACGTCTAGGGGGTAACCTCGGAACGTGACAAACTTGGTATCAGAGCCTCAGGTTCAAGAGTCCTAGGATGTCTGAAAGCCGCATCGAGTAGAGTCCTTCTCATGTGTGTGAAGCGCGCCATACATATGAAGAAGAAGCTATGAGGTGTCTTAGAAAAAACTTCACTTCTTTCATGATCACATCGTGCGATAGAGCTTAAGTCTAATATTCCTCTAATCCTTACCTTATGCATTTCAGATTATGCCTCCTCGATGTGTTATGCCTCCCCGAGCCGCTCAAAATGCCTCTCCTCAAGTTCCAGTTCCCGATGTCACGAATGATGAGTTTAGGAATGCTATACACCTACTAGATCAGACTGTGGAAAATCAACAGGCTCCTGCCCCCGCTCATCCTCAAGGTGGGGTAGAGGCCCGAGTTCGTAACTTTATCCGTATGAACCCACCGGAGTTTTGGGGTTCAAAAGTGGGAGAGGACCTGCTAAACTTTGTTGGTGAAGTGAAGAAGATCTTTGAGGTGATGCAAGTAGCGGGTGTTGATTTTGTTGAGCTTGCACCCTATCAACTCAAGGATGTGGCTCATATTTGGTTTATGTAATGGAAGGAGGCTAGAGTGAGGGATGCGATCCCCACGACTTGGGAGTGTTATGAGAGAGCCTTTCTTGATAGGTTCTTTCCCCGTGAGTTAAGGCAAGCGAAGGTAGAAGAATTTGTGAACTTGAGGCAAGATTCGATGTCGGTGCAAGAGTTTAGTTTGAAGTTCACTTAGTTGTCTAGATAAGCCCCCTCCATGGTAGCAGACCCGCATGATAAAATGAGAAAGTTCATCTATGGTGTTTCTGATATAGTGAAGAAGGAGTGTAGGTCTGCCTTGTTGTTGAGTGACATGAACATCTCTCATCTCATGACTCATGCCCATCAGATTGAGGGTGATAAGCTTAAGGAGATGGATAGGGAGAATAAGAGGGTTAGATCCGAGGGATCAGGTTTTGGTTATCACAGGTTCGGAGGTGGACAACACTCTTTTTTCCAGAAGAAGTCATCAGGTCCGGTTCACTATTCTGCTAGTGCTCCTACCCAGGCTCAGAAGCCTCGTCATGATCAGGGTGGTAGAGGGTATGGTTCTCAATGGCCTAGACCTACTTCCCTATCCGATATTAGGAGTTTCTTGGGTTTGGCTGGTTACTATAGGAGATTTGTGGAAGGGTTTTCCTCCCTTGCTTCCCCATTGACCCGATTGACTCAAAAAAAGGTTAAGTTTCAGTGCTCCGACTCTTGTGAGAAAAGTTTTCAGGAATTGAAGACTCGATTGACTACAGCTCCAGTATTGGCTCTACCCAAGGGCCTTGATGATTTTGTTGTGTATTGTGATGCCTCCAAAATTTGTTTGGGTTGTATTTTGATGCAACGAGGGAAGGTGATTGCTTATGCCTCGAGACAACTTAAGGTGAATGAGAAGAACTACCCTACTCATGATCTTGAGCTAGCGGCCGTGGTTTTTGCTTTGAAGATTTGGAGACATTATTTGTATGGTGTGCATGTGGATGTTTTCAACTATCATAAGAGTCTTCAATATGTTCACTCAAAAGGAGTTGAATTTACGACAAATGAGATGGCTTGAGCTCCTTAAAGATTATGATATGAGTGTGCTTTACCACCCGGGTAAAGCCAATGTTGTGGCGGATTCTTTGAGTAGATTGTCCATGGGTAGTGTGGCCTTAATTGAAGATGGAAAGAAGGAATTGGTTAAAGAAGTTCATAGACTTACTCGTTTGGGAGCTCGCCTTTTGGACTCGATCGAAGGTGGTGTGATGTGACTAGTGGTGGCGAATCATCCTTGGTGGCTGAGGTGAAAGTCAAGTTAGACCAAGATCCTGTTCTACTTCAGCTTAAGGGTGTAGTGAGTCAACAAAAGGTTGAGGTTTTCTCCCAAGGGGGAGATGGTGTGCTTCGTTACCAGGGTCAGTTATGTGTGCCAGATGTAGATGGATTGAGACAACAGATTTTGTCCGAGGCTCATAGTTCTAGATACTCCATTCATCCGGGTGCCACTAAGATGTACCGTGATCTACGGGAAGTATTTTGGTGGAATGGTATGAAGAAGGACATAGCTGGGTTTGTGGCTAAGTGTCCCAACTGTCAACAAGTAAAGGTGGAACATCAAAGGCCAGGTGGCATGCTTCAGAATGTTGATCTTCCCACTTGGAAATGGGAAGCAATCAATATGGACTTTATTATGGGTTTGCCTCCTACTCGAAGGCAGCATGATTCATTTGGGTGATTTTCGATCGGATTACCAAGTCATCCCATTTCTTGGCTGGTAAGACTACAAATACAACATATAATTATGCCAGACTCTATATTCGGGAGATAGTCCGATTGCATGGTGTCCCCTTGTCCATTATTTCGGATAGAGGTCCTAGTTTACATCTCAGTTTTGGAGATCGTTTAAGAAAGGTCTTGGTACTAAGGTGAAGCTTAGCACAACTTTTCACCCTCAGATGAATGGCTAGGCGGAGCGTACTATTCAGACTTTGGAGGATATGTTAAGGGCTTGTGTTATTGACTTCAAAGGAAATTGGGATGATCACTTACCTCTTATCGAGTTTGCCTACAACAAAAGTTTCCACTCTATCATCCATATGGCTCCATATGAGGCACTTTATGGTCGAAGGTGTAGGTCTCCTATTGGTTGGTTCAAGGTTGGTGAGGCAGCCTTGATTGGTCCAGATTCTGTGCACGAGACCATGGAGAAAGTTTAGCTTATTCAGGAAAGGTTAAAGACCGCTCAGAGTCGATAGAAATCTTATGCAGATGTGAGGAGAAGGGAGTTAGAATTTAAAGTTGATGATTAAGTTTTCCTTAAGGTGTCACCCATGAAGGGTGTGATAAGGTTTGGCAAGAAAGGAAAGCTCAGTCCCCATTTTGTAGGTCCTTATCGGATTTCGAGGAGAGTTGGTAGTGTTGCTTATGAGTTGGAGTTGCCAGCGTAGTTGGAAGCGGTTCACCCAGTTTTCCATGTTTCCTTGTTAAAAAAGTGTGTTGGCGACCCGAGCTTGATTGTTCCTTTGGAAGATGTGGGTGTGAAGGATAGTCTCACTTATGAGGAGGTTCTCGTGGAGATTCTTGATCATCAGATTCGGAGGTTACCGAACAAAAAAGTTGCTTCGGTAAAAGTCCTTTGGAGGAATCAGCTTGTTGAAGGTGCTACTTGGGAAGCAGAAGAGGCCATGAAGGCCAAATATCCTCAAATATTTCCTTTCGATTCAGTTCCAGCTTGAGGTACTAGTTTCCTCCTTAATATGTCCCTCCGATTCTACTCCGTCAGTTTGATAACGCCCAAACTACACCTCTAATTAAAGAAGCGTAAGCAGTCGTAGTCAAATATAGAACCCAACAAAGGTTGGGGTCGAATCCCACAGAGAATATGGTGAAGATTAAGCCTTTAGTGAAGTATGTGACTAGTCGTCAATAGTTTCCGAAAAAGGGGGGTTTTGTGTAAACAATGCGTAAACAAAACGAACAATTAACGTATGAATGATAATCAATAGGAGAATGAACTAGGGAAGTGTTTACCATGGCGTTGGTAACAATGTCGATCCTAAGCTTAATCGGGTTCTTTTTATATGCGTGTCACGATGTGATTGAGGTAATAGTATCGTCTAAACGTCTCTCGACCAAATAAACAAATTTCCTTTTCTATTCTCTCGACCTCGAAAAGATGTGCTTTTTAGATTTCAATCCTAAACATCAAGTAGATTAATCTAGTTACAGCATTAATCATTAGACGAGAGTTAGTAGTCTCGAATCCTTGTTGTTAATCAAGTTTCCCGGTTTTAATCTCTTTACTCAAGCAAATTAAATCTAGGCATGTTCTAATGTTTGAAACCACTAGAAAACGTTAAATAACGAATGATTAACAACGTGACAATACATATATTGAACCCAACGCTACCCGAAATCTATATCGCTACTTTAGCCATGGCTCCCACAACCCTAGTTGTGGGAGTTTAGTTAATCATGCTAGAAGAAGAAGAGAAGAAAGTCGTATTCATAATAACAAGAAATGATTCTTACAATATAATGAGGACAATCTTCAAGTATCCAAGAACAAGAAAAACAAAGATCCCAAGAAAAATCAAGAACAAGATTGAGGAGAAGGAAACCGTGTGTAGCGCGTTTCCTCTCGCAAAACTCGCTCAAAACTCTCCTACAATTATTGGGTAATGTATGTAAAAACTATTAGAAAGGTAATAATGTAAAATAAACCTAACATAGGGTATTTATAGGAGTCTAGGAAACCAATCCCAAAAACGTCCGGATTCCGCGTAGCGGACTGCCTAAGTGTGACGGCCAGGGTGACGGACCGTCACAGGGTTGACGGATCATCACCTGGACCGTCACCCTTAGGCAGTGGGCTGCCTCACTTGCTGCCTTGGTGTGACGGTTTGGGTGACGGACCGTCACACCCTTGACGGACCGTCACCTGAACCGTCACTCTTATCCAGAATGCTCTTTTTCGCGTATTTCCTTCCGTTTCCATGTTTGTCTCCATTTCCTACAAATATAACATAAAAACATCAAAAACGACGATGGTTGCTTGAAAACGTACGATTGTTCTTAGTTAAAAGGAGTCGAAAGTGTCGTAAATTGGCGGCACATCAACACCCTCAACTTAAAACGTTCGCTTGTCCTCAAGCAACATAACATAAAAATAATAAGACGACTCAACTAAGAACACAAACTCATGTCTCTAGCAACTCATGGTCATTCGAAACTTATTCAATTAAATCAAGCTCCCTCTTCGCACACCAATGTATGAAACACTAACTTGCAAGGATCAAAACATGTCATTCCTATATGATAGAACACTTTACATACACACGCGCAGCTTATCCTAACAATCAATAGACAATACAGAAATCTTGGTGCCCTCACCACAAAGAAATCCCACACACAAGATTTGGGACTAGGTAAGCGCTCACACTCACAAACGATTTCAAACAATGCACATGCGATACCATAGGCTTGCCCTTACTATTCTATTTCAGTTCTTCAGAAAGCCGCTCAGGATCACTACAGGACTTGTTTTTGCTTGTAATGAGGCTTCAGGTGCAGGTATAATACATTTAGGGGTTAGTGACTAAGCCCTCCTTGGAACTACCGACGTCTTATTACCACATAACTTACTTTGTCCATCCTTATTCACCTTTATATTTCCTTCTTTCTAGCTACAGGTGCGGCCTCTTTATTTTGACAATTCTTTTTATTTCTTTTTCAATCTTTTTCATCTCTTATTTTTCTTTCTTTTCTTAGGCACACACCCGAATTTTCATTCTATTCACAACCAATCTTCACTATCCTCTTCTTCTTGTCATTCACCTCTATAGTAGCCACCCTCAACTTAGGCTGATTGCCTGGGTTGAGGTGCACAATGTCCATGGAAGGACCAGGGCCAAAACAGGGTTTACCTCTATAGTAGCCACCCTCAACTTAGGCTGATTGCCTGAGTTGAGGTGCACGATGTCCAAGGAAGGACCAGGGCCAAAATAGGGATTCCAAGTTAAACAGGAATGGTGATAGGTTATTGAAAGAACAAGGTCAATTTTGGCTCAAACAGGGATCAAAAAGGGATTATTTATATTTGGACGGTCTTTTAGGTTAAGTGGACTGCATACAAAAAGGGCCTGTGATCCTTCCCTAAGCAACCAAACTTCGAACTTAACAAAATAGACCGGGCAAGTTCTAGATGAATGCACAGAGTAAGAATTTATAACAATAATCTCGCACACTCTTGGCACCAAGAAACTATATCGCTACCAACTATCAAACAACCGCTCGGTTTAAGCATACTTATTCTAATCATGATCACACAATGACATTCAAGGATCCAGACAGTCAATCGTTTCAACATAAGTACAAAACCAGAAAATTTTTAAAGGGGCTTACTTTTAGTCAAGAAAAACGCCATGATGCTTGCTATAGACTCTAAAAAAACAAAAATTTGAAATAACAACCTAAACATGCCGGTTCTACTAGATAGCACACCGGAGGGAAAAGAAACACGGCAACAAAAACCCTCGGTGGTGACTCACAGGTTTCCCCACGAATTAATTAGAATATAATACAACAACACTTTATGGGTTGCCTCCCATACAGCGCCTGATTTAACGTCGCGGCACGACGCGGGTGTCTTGATTACTCAGACTTCATCAAGATACCCCAGACTTAATGAACAACCGTATGCACAACTATATACCCTATAATAAACAAAAACAACAAACAAAAATAAAAGCGGGAAAGTATGACTAAGAGTCAAATAAACACACCGAACTTAATAAACAACCGTATTCCCCGGCAACGGCGCCACTTTTTGATAACGCCCAAACTACACCTCTAATTAAAGAAGCGTAAGCGGTCGTAGTCAAATATAGAACCCAACAAAGGTTGGGGTCGAATCCCACAGAGAATATGGTGAAGATTAAGCCTTTAGTGAAGTATGTGACTAGTCGTCAATAGTTTCCGGAAAAGGGGGGTTTTGTGTAAACAATGCGTAAACAAAACGAACAACTAACGTATGAGTGATAATCAATAGGAGAATGAACTAGGGAAGTGTTTACCATGGCATTGGTAACAATGTCGATCCTAGGCTTAATCGAGTTCTTTTTATATGCGTGTCACGATGTGATTGAAGCAATGGTATCGTCTAAATGTCTCTCGACCAAATAAACAAATTTCCTTTTCTATTCTCTCGACCTCGAAAAGATGTGCTTTTTAGATTTCAATCCTAAACATCAAGTAGATTAATCTAGTTACAGCATTAATCATTAGACGAGAGTTAGTAGTCTCGAATCCTTGTTGTTAATCAAGTTTCCCGGTTTTAATCTCTTTACTCAAGCAAATTAAACCTAGGCATGTTCTAATGTTTGCAACCACTAGAAAACGTTAAATAACGAATGATTAACAACGTGACAATACATATATTGAACCCAACGCTACCCGAAATCTATATCGCTACTTTAGCCATGGCTCCCACAACCCTAGTTGTGGGAGTTTAGTTAATCATGCTAGAAGAAGAAGAGAAGAAAGTTGTATTCATAATAACAAGAAAATATTCTTACAATATAATGAGGACAATCTTCAAGTATCCAAGAACAAGAAAAACAAAGATCCCAAGAAAAATCAAGAACAAGATTGAGGAGAAGGAAACCGTGTGTAGCGCGTTTCCTCTCGCAAAACTCGCTCAAAACTCTCCTACAATTATTGGGTAATGTATGTAAAAACTATTGGAAAGGTAATAATGTAAAATAAACCTAACATAGGGTATTTATAGGAGTCTAGGAAACCAATCCCAAAAACGTCCGGATTCCGCGTAGCGGACTGCCTAAGTGTGACGGCCAGGGTGACGGACCGTCATAGGGTTGACGGACCGTCACCCTTAGGCAGTGGGCTGCCTCACTTGCTGCCTTGGTGTGACGGTTTGGGTGACGGACCGTCACACCCTTGACGGACCGTCACCTGAACCGTCACTCTTATCCAGAATGCTCTTTTTTGCGTATTTCCTTCCGTTTCCATGTTTGTCTCCATTTCCTACAAATATAACATAAAAACATCAAAAACAACGACGGTTGCTTGAAAACGTACGATTGTTCTTAGTTAAAAGGAGTCGAAAGTGCCGTAAATTGGTGGCACATCACAGTTCCTCTCATGATTTTAGCATGCATCCATGTTTTACGAAGTTAGTTTATCATGTTTTCAAGTTGAAAATTTGTGGTTTCATGATTACCCCTTGATTTCTATGTTATGATGTTGGTTGGACTATTTTCTCCTCAGTTTCCCTTGTTTAGCCTTCATTTCGAGGACGAATGATCCCAAGGGGGAGATATTGTAACACCCCATGCACGTATACAACTATCTAAGTTAAAAATCTCAGAAAATTTCAAGTTTCCATAGACGACGGCTCAGACGGTGATCCGTCATTTGGAAGCACGGGCCCGTCCTGTGCTCTCGTCATCCCATCTCCAGAAGACCCCTTAGAGTGTCCCAGAAATTATGAGTCCAAGAATGGTCCATCCTTTTGGATGACGAACCATCTTCTTAGCTTCCTGGTACTCATCGTCCTAAGTTCAGAAACCTATCTTCCAAGTGCCAAAAACAACGAGTCGAAGGACGGCCCATCTTTTTGGATGACGGGTCGTCGTTCCAACCATAATCCCTGAGGTCCAGTAGACTTTGACTCTTTCAGTCAAGCCACAGTTCCCTTAGATGGTCTATCCTTCTGGATGACGGACCGTCGTCCAACCCATGGTCACTGACTTCGACAATTTTTCCAGCTTTTCTTAAATTAAGTCCAGGGGAATTTTGGTTATTTCCCACCCTATTATGTATTAAGTGAAGTCGTTTTGACTACTTTTAGAAGGGTTTTCACCCATATTACCCTAAGTCCCTCTTAAGTTCATCATTCTTCACTCAAAAAGGAAAGTTGCTCTCAAGCTCAAGTCTCCAAGCTCCAAGTCAAGTCTCCTTATTCTTTTCCAATCAAGTGGGTAATCTTCCACCAAGGTATGTGGGTTTTTAACAAAGGGTTCCTCTCACCCTTGTGCACAAAATCCCCAATTCTTATGTTGAAATATGAACTTATGAAATTAGGGTTTTGATCTAAATTGGAGAAAATTTATGAAATCAGTTTCTATGTTTAAATTCATGGTTTCCTCTTGATTACTCATGATTTAAGTATGATTCTCTTGTTGGTTTTAAAAGCCCAAGCATGAAAGTTGATTTTTGGCATGAAACTATGAAATTGCATGTTTTCAAGAGAAACTTGGCATGATTATATATCATGGCCTTTATGTATTTATGAAATTACATGCCTAATTCTTCAAGTATGAATTTAGAAAGAAAAGCATGTTTTTGAATTATGGCTATGCTAAGCTTATGAACTATGATATGAAAGTTGCATGATACCCGATGTGTTTTCATGCTTTATGTATAAGATTTGGCATGAGAGTATGCCCTTATGAATAAGATTTGGCATGAGAGTATGCCTTCATGATTATAAGCTATATCTATGCATGTTTTGGGAGTAGTATTTAGCACCGAGAGGACGGGGTGAGAGTACCCTTATCCCCATAAACTACGTTGCCAGCAAAGGTCATGATATGGTATGTGCCTTAAAGGCTTATGAGAGTGGATCCACTTCTTTATGTATGGTGTCCTTGCCTTAGCGGCGTATAGGACAACTTTGCCAACTAGGGTTATATAGTTGGGTATGGTGACTTGTTCCTTGGCAGGGTTCAAAGTCAGCTTTGCTAACTGGGGTTATGCAGTTAGATTCTATGTAGCTCACGTGGTCTCATGTCGGTTATAAGAAACTCCCGTATGTTATGTTTTCAAGTTTTCTAAACTTTATGAACCTTCTATGAAACATCATCTTGAAGTTGGCTTTTGCCTTATGATTTAGCTTTTCATGCTGATATCTTTTCATGATACTCTACTACGTATGAATTATGTTTAAGTACCCTTTTAAAGCATGTTTTCCTTACTTATGCATCGCTCACATACTTAGTACATTCCATAGTACTAACGTATATTGTGCTGCATCTTTTTATGATGCAAACTCAGTTACCCCTTCTCAGCTTCGTGGCTAGAGTCTCAGGCCACTTCCTTAGTCAGCTGTGGTGAATCCTCATGGTTCGAGGACTAGTTATTCTTTTTCTTATGTTAGCTTTACTTCTATACTCCGAGTTAGCTAGGGTCTTGTCCTAGCAACTCTTATGTTATGACTAGAGGCTCTCAGACATAGTTTGCATTCGAGTTTCCTTTTTGGATATTGTATGTTATGTGGCTCTTAGACACTTATTGATATTTCCTTATTGGATTTCCATATTATGCTTCCGCTTATCATTTGTTATGCTTGATAATGATATGACCAAGGGTTAGCTTGGGGCACTTGTAGTCCTAAGTCCCGTGTTACGTCTAGGGGGTAACCTCGGGGTGTGACACCTACGCGGGCATTGTCCCATCATCATCATGCATATTATATTCCAATTTCACCCTTATTTATTGTGTGCTCAGTGTATGCTTTGGTTTTATGGGTGGCCAAAGGGTTTGTTTTCACTTGATTATGTTCGTCGATTGTATGGGCGGCCATTGTGATTGTAGGTAGATTATATTTCTCTGTTTGTTTCTTAGAGCTTGTTATGCCCTTTGGTACCAGTTGGATTTGTGGTTTTAGCCTGTTAATGGCACCGGCTTGGGACTGAGATTATTGAGGGGCTAGTGGGTCCCATATTATTTGAGATACTGATTGTGTAGCCTTTTGAGCGGTTATGGGGTAATAAAGTCTATTCTTATCCTAGTTTTGTTTAGCTGATCTGGGTGCTTATGGTTTAGTCATACCATCATAGGCTTTTATTTGAGAAATTATTTTACGTCTATTCTTATCTTGAAATTAATGTCTTCAGCATGTTTCTGTTAGTATATGGCTTCTAGTTCAATTGTTGACTTGCTTTCCTTCTTTTTCTTTATTTTTAGGTTACCGGTATACCGCCCATCTTTTTAAACTCTCTTTTTATATGTACTGTTGTTGCAAGGATCCCAGGTGCGTTATTCTTCCTTCTTTCACCTATGTTTTTGTGTATATATATCTTATGTACTAGCATATTATACTTGTAACTCTTGGTTGATTACTTTTTGTGCTAGTTGATTGTGCTTCCTCCTTGTTTTCCGTGACTGTTTCCTTGTATTCTGCTTATTACTGTTTTTATAGTTTATATACACTCAGTTGGCTGATGATGCCTATTGGGTACTCATTGCTTAGCAATTGAGGCTCATACTATGCTTCTGCACTCTTTGGTGCAGATATTAGTGTGAACTTTTGCCATTGATCGCATGGAGACTCGTGCAACTGCTGGATATTCGAGACTAGGGTGAGTACTTGATGATCGATTCTTGACCACATCTCATCTTTTGTACTGTTACTCTTGTATATTCGGAGATAGTTGTACTTATCTTTGTTTCTTCTAGCACTTGTATTCTATTAGTAGCTTCTGTACTATCGATACAAAGTTTTGGGGTTGGTGTAGTTCTCTTGTATGTATATATATTTGGGTTTTTGCTTCTTCTTGTCTCTACCTCATTTTGCTTCCATTTATTTCTTCTTATTGTGCGTATTGGTTAGGTAGTATCCCATTACTGACTATTTTAGGCTACGAAAATTGATTCTCCTACTGGGGATAGTAGGTGTCATCATGACCTGAGAAATCGGGTCGTGACATAATATGTATTGAGAATATTCTAAACTCTCAACATCCATTATTTGATGAACAACTATCAAATTATTTTGATACGCCATATCTAACACATTGTCAATCTCAATCCTATCCACATGCTTAGTCTTTATAACCATCCACCAATCAGCCTTATCTCTATGCAATGAATATGGAGAGTAATGCACTTGCTTTACATTTTATACAATGATAAAAGGATCATAGAAATCATATTGTCTCGTGTGCTTAACTTCAATTATATTATGTTGTTGATTCACCTTGATACCTCTATGTGATGGATAAAACCACTTGCACCTAAATAGTATTATTTTTTTCTCGGGCATCCAGGATATCTAACATTAATAATCTCTTGTATCACACCATAATATTCAATAACTTATCCATTACCATCGACATCACCCTGAATGCACAA
This sequence comes from Jaltomata sinuosa, assembly GCA_003996215.1. Lineage (NCBI taxonomy): Eukaryota > Viridiplantae > Streptophyta > Magnoliopsida > Solanales > Solanaceae > Jaltomata > Jaltomata sinuosa. Next base: position 136,193 of record QJPP01003627.1, on the reverse strand, counting down.
TCTCCTATTACTGATTTTATTATACTTAAATTTTTTTTAGTTTAAAAATTAATACCATTCATACAATACTTATTCATCGACTGAATTTGACTTTCAGGCCATCAATCAGAACAATAGTATGAAGATGATAATTATGAAACACATATCTCTAAGATAGTCCATAGCCTCTTGAATAAAGAGGGAGATAAAAACATTGAGTACGGGGATTCAGAGCACTCGAAGAGGCATCGTGACTATGTCTATTGTAGGTGTATTAAGGTTAAGGAGGTTAAAGATGCTATTCGTAGGATGCATAGGGGTAGTGCGACTGGGCCAGACAAGATTTTGGTGGATTTTTTGAAGTGGACAGGCGAGGTAGGTATGGAGTGGCTGATTAGATTGTTTAATATCATTTTCAGGATGGCGAAGATGCCCAGAGCTTGTAGATAGAGTACGATGATTTCATTGTACTAGAACAATGGTGATATTTAGAATTACAACAACTATATGGGTATCAAGTTGTTGAGCCACACCATAAAGTTTGGGAGTGGGTGGTGGAGTTGAGGTGAAGGAGGATTATGACTATTTTTAAGAATAAATTTGGATTTATGCTAGGAAAATCAATTACAGAGGCTATTCATTTCATGAGGAGAATGGTGGAGCAGTATGGGGAGAGGAAGAAGGACTTGCACATGGTGTTTATCGACCTAGAAAAGGCTTACGATAAAAGTTCCCAGAGAGATTCTATGGAGGTGCTCAGAGGCTAGAGGTGTATTTGTAGCATACACTAGATTAATTAAAGACATGTACGATGGTACAAAGACTCGAGTCAAAAGTGCGAAGGGAAATTTAGAGCAATTTCTCATAGTGATGGGATTGCACCAAGGATCTACCCTTAGCCCATTTTTATTTGCCTTGGTGATGGATGTTTTGACGCAATAGATTCAAGATGAGGTTCTATGGTATATGTTATTTACGGATGATGTAGTTTTGATTGATGAGACTTGTGAAGCATTTGATGCCAAGTTGGAGGTTTGGAGACAAACCCTAGAGTCTAAAGGATTTAGGTTGAGCAGGATCAAGACTGAATATTTGAAGTGCATGTTCAGTGAGGTGACACCTGATACTAACGTGAAAGTGAGGCTTGATATCCATGCCATCCAGAAGAGAGGTAGTTTTTAGTACCTTGAGTCTATTTTATCTAGGGAGATGGTGAGATTGACAAGGATGTTACCCACTATATTGGTACATGGTGAATGAAATAGAGCCTCACATCCGAGATCTTGTATGATAAGAAGGTGCCTCCTTAACTAAAAGGCAAGTTCTACAGATTGGAACTTAGACTGGTTGTGTTGTATGGGGTAGAGTGTTGACCAATCAAGAACTCTCACGTACAGAAGATGAAGGTGGCTAAGATAAGGATGTTGTGCTAGATGCATGGATTTACTAGGAGTGATAGGATTAGGAATAAGAATATCCAATACAATGTGAGAGTGTCTTTTGTGAAAGACAAGATGCGGAAAGTAAGATTGAGATGGTTTAGACATGTAATGAGAAGATACATGGATGCCCCTATGCAGAGGTATGAGAGGTTAGCTATGGATGGTTTTAGGAGAGGTAGAGGTAGACTAAAAAATATTGGAGAGATGTGATTAGACTGGATTTGATGCACTTGCAGCTTACAAAAGATATGACCTTAGATAGCAAGGAGTGAAGGAAACAGATTAAGGTGGAAGGTTAGTAAGTAGGATTGCATCTTACTGGTAGGTTGGAGTGCAGTATATTATTGACCTATTTAACAGTTTTAGAACTACTCTTGTAGTTTCTTATTTCATCATCTTCTGCTACTTTCTACTTTATAATGTATCAGAAAAAAGCAGGACATGTATGATAAAAAGTAGAAATTACATGAAAAACACTGAGGAGGATAAATTGAAAAGATAACTGAAGATGAGATCAAGAACTCTCTTTATTCTCCAGTATTTGTCCATGATCTAGTCAGAACATTGGTGAAAGAATAATTTATTATCTTGCAAATTCTCAAAGAATTTTCAAAGCTATGGAAAATCATAACTTCATCAACATACACTTTGGAGCTATCTGGAGATGGCTAATTTTTAGATGAGTACGGAGACATAAATTATATTAGTAGTTGAAAAAATATTTTAGTAGTTGCATTGTATTATGAGTGCAAGAGTTTTTTGAGTTATCTATTGACGGTCAAATTATAGCGAGGAACGCCTTTGTGAGCTTCTAGCACCCTTATCTTCCCAAAGAAAGACTCTCGCATGAGTATTTCATTGGTCTACAAAAATAATTTAATCTCTAATAAAGTATTTTATCTATTCTGATATTATTTTCAATATTCACTCCGATTGATAAAAGAGCACTCAAGTATAGATCAAGGCTAGATGAGTATTGGTGGTGTAATCCCACTCTTAGAAAGATCAGCCTAAAAAGGAAAGTCAATGAAGTTGATTCATATGACTAGTTAGATATGCATCTCCTTTCCTTATCGTTAAATTGCATAAGCTTGTACACACTGCTAAACCATTAATTCGAGTTCCTAAAATACATTTCTACTTTATTCTTACTAAATTACATGTCGTCAATATTTTTGACAAACTACCTAGATAAATACCCGATTACATCATATAACTATAAAGATTAACCTCTCAAGACCTTTTCATATTTGTTTCTAGTGATATTGAGATTTCCAAAATCTTTAAAATATCAAATCTCTCAATTTTTGAAGACCTAAAAGAAAAATATCTGGGAGACTGTGATTTAGGGGGAAAGAGGTAGACATTAAAGGATAATACTCACATTTATGAGGGATGTCTGCGGATGAAAATTGAGGAGTTTGTTATCAAGAGATTAGTGTGGAAAGACATAAAAATGGAATGGTGGGCACTTACAAAATTTAATCTTGAATTGATTAAGATCCAAAAAATATATAAAAGTGACTGATAGAGAACCTGGTCCTCTGTGTATCCATCCAACGATAGATGTGAATAGATGAATTAAGAGATGTGATGATAAAAGTTCTATCACTGGTGTGTCACTAGAAAAACAAATGTAAGAGTAGAAATTTGAAGATAAAAAAGGCAAGAAAAGATGTCATTGTTTTCTTTGACTAGATGCTTGCAACTTATTTAGATAATCTTAATTCTTAGCAAAAGAACTTATTTTTGAGCCACTCTATGAATACCAAAATCATACCAAATACATTCAAAGCAGTGATATAAGATAATGTAATTGTCTATTTTATTTGCTTTTATAAATTAAAAGGATGCATCAAAATATCTTCTATTTTGGCTTTGATAAGTTCTTGTGTTAAAAATTGATATTGATATGTTCTCATGAGGAGTTTACTAAGCTTTGTTACTTTTTGATGGTGCGAAAAATAGAATATTATTGAGATATTCTATTCTTAATATGTACATACAATATCTTCAATGTATTCATATTTTATAGGCTGAATTATAAAAAAGCAAATTTTTACTTATAAAGGTACTCGGTTCTATATAGGCACCAAATATATTCATTTAGGATTGAAGAAGATAATATACAATATCTTGACTCATGAAGAAAAAAATTTGTAATTATACTATATATCACTATACAATTGTATAAGTTTGAATAAACTGTGCAAACTTTTTAACACTTAGAAGTGGATCAAAGAACCTAATCCTTATGAGAAAATGAGAAGTTGTCAAAAAAAGAAGACATGTAGATCTGATCAGGTTCTCAAAATTTAATGACCTATTCGATCATTTAAGTAAAGTGAGGCCATAAGTAACCGGTTATAAAAGTCCCTAAGATAAGAGTTGATAAAATCTCATGTTAGGGTGAGCTTAGATGAAAATCTAGTAGTCTGTGCCTTAGAGAGGTTGAGGTCTCATGGTTTATTGTATGATAGTATGGTATCCTTTTAGGATAGTCGACTGTTGTAGAATTCCGTAAGAAGTTTTGAGATAAAAATCAGGTTCATAAAACTCCTGTTATGGTAGTTGTCACATCAAAATTAATCTGTAATGTCTAGAAAATAACATGTATTATGAAATAAGGGATTTTGAACGAGTTTCTGATGTTTTAAAATTTGTATATCACTATGATGAGATGGTCTCTCATCATGATGAGTTATTGTAGCGAGTAAATTCTCATCATAGCAACTCACTGTAGTGATATGCGACCCATCGTGACGAGTGACGGGAAAGATTACATGTACTTAAGTCAGTTTTTTGTATTATTTTTTCAAAAACTCCAAGTGTATTCTAGAGCTTCAAGAGGCATCTTTCCCAAGAACTAAGGTATTTTCCTTTGTTTGAGGTAAGTGACTCCATAAATGTAACGATCGGGTTTGTCGTTACGGGTAGACTTTTCGTGCCAAGTTTCAAGTCAGAAAACTTTTAGATTTGAGAGTTGTAAATTCTGTGCTAGGCTAGTCTCGGTCAGTTTTAGAGTGAGGTATGGTCTAGGGAAATCCAGGTAAGGATTGGATAACATGTCCTATTTTGAGCTAATTTTCCATTTAGCTAAGACATAAAAGAGTCCGAGGGACTTTTCAGAATCGAATTCGGGTGAGTAGAACTCCCAGTATCGAGGTTGACGTGAAGGGGTTGTTCTGGAATATCAAAAAAATGAGTGTGTTGTAAAATGGACCATTTTACAACACTTTATGACTTTTTGTCCAGTGTCAACCGTCATAGCGGTTGATACACCGTCATAGCGACCTCCACCATAGCGGAGAAAATACCACTACAGCGCAAGTCAACGTCGGTCAGCCTCTGCCATAGCGGTTAATTCCGCTACGGCGGTACCGCTATAGCGGAGCGTGATAGGATTTAATGCAGAAACTTCACTAAAAATAATCAATTTTTCCTCAACACATTTTAGGAGAAGGGCAAGGCAATTTTGGGCGATTTTCATCAGTTTTCCACCAATTTTCATCCTAAAGATAAGAATTCTACTTCCCAAACTCCGCACTATCTTTCCTATGTTATTGAATTGCTAGGGGTGGACTTGGAGAAAGGCTTGGAATGACCTAAGATGGTAGAATTCGGGGAAATAAGGGATTCTAAGGTTTAGAAGTTCTTGGATGTTGATGATTTCATTAGATTATGATCATGTGACCTTAATTCTCCAAATATATCGAGAAAAATAGTAGGAATAGATGAATTATTATTGGGAAGTCCCGGGAAAAAGGGTGAGGTGATCATGGTTGGCCTGAGGTTTGGGATTTTTGCATAATCCGGGTAACTATTAGGCCATAAGGATTAATTTTGGTTATTGTGTGTTATTTTAGACCAAGAACCAGCAAAAACTTTGGGAAACGAGAAAGCTCCGGTTGAGTAGAGCTTGGAATATTTTGAGGTAGGTGATGGTTATTGATTCCTGTATGCATTGTATGTTCGTGTACTTTTGCTTAAGTATTTTATGAGTTGCATGCTTAGGGGATTATTTAGGAAAGTCTAAGTGTCCTGTTATCAGTCTTGTGAAATGAACTAGGTGTTATTGCTTGTGGGTTTACAAGTGTTGATTGTTCATTGTTTGTGACTGTGGATTCTGTGTGACATTCATTTGGCTTGGGTACCATTCCTGTTATGGGATACTAACGGTTGGCTCGGGTACCAGGCCTGGTATGAGATAAAAAATGGTTAGCTCGGGTACCACGCCTGGTATAGGATATTAACTGGTTTGCTCGGGTACCACGCCTGGTATGGGTTTATTTTATTGCATAGTGCATTCTTGTGATGATTCCATGAGTAGACTGGGTTGTGTTGCTGAATTGTGATATTGCATATGGTCCTTGAGAGGCCGAGTTATTATTATATTTTATTGTGAGTGTGTCTTGGTGTAGATCGGGTTGCATGTTTAACACTTAGGTGGTGTTAGGTGGATCCCAGGGTGGGTTCGGGCTAAGTAAAATGGAATGTTGATTGTGTTGTCATTGAATGTTGTCAATAGTTGTGAAGTGGATTACATATGGGGATAAGCTAGGAGGAAACTTGTAGTCTAGAGATATTTGTTAGCTTGTTCACATATTTCCTGTGCTTTACTTGGCTTTAGTTACTGTTCATATACTATTTATTTGGAATTGGCTAATGATCCTACCAGTACACGGTGGTTGTGTACTAATTCTGCACTTGCATTTCTTTTTGTGAGTACATGCAATCTTTCGGCGGCTGACGCGCGTCCTCACCTTTAGTCCCAACACTTTCAGACATCAAAGGTGAGTTGCTTCGATCGAGCTACCTTGGTTTCTTCCTGTTTAGTTATAGCCCACTTGTTTCGGGCATAAACTCTTGCTTATTTTGGGTTGTATCCCAGTATTTTCTAGACAATTTGGTAGAATGTTTTGGTACGATGACTTTCATGTTCTAGGCAGGATGTTTCTGTAGTTTTATGAAATAGTATTTGAGATTTTATTACTAGTTTATTTTATGCTTTGGTTTTAAGCTGCTAGGATGATTAAGTGTTGGGTCAAAATTGGTCCGCTCACCCGGGGGTACTGGGTGGGTGCCATTCACGGAGGTCTGGGTTGTAACAAAGATGGTATTAGAGTCCTCGGTTCATTTATCTCGTCATACCAAAACAGGTCTAGTAGAGACTTGCAAAATGATGCAGAGACGTCCATACTTTTCTTCAAGAGGCTATAGGACTTTAGGAAATTTCTCTTTTTTCTCCCCTCGTGCTATAAATTGATTCCAATTGGTATCTGGTGATACAAATTAGTATCTGCTTCATTCAATCTTATGTCCGCAGATGGTTAACACAAGGAACAACGAAGCGAGGGCAGCAGTCCCAGCAGCAGGCCCGGCTGCCAGAGGTAGAGGAAAGGGTAGGGGATGGGGCTGAGGTAGGGCAACACCCGCCAGGGGTGGAGCTAAAGCGACTGCAGGAGCACGTGAAATGACCCCTTCCCCACCCCAGGATCAGGTTGAAGAGGAGGCCAAGGTTGTTGTTAAGGAGGGTGTAAAGCAGGCGTAGGCAACACAGGTTGGAGGTGCATCCCTTCTCCCTATCATACTCGCAGTATTTCAGCAATTGTGGTCCTTTCTGAGTGGTCTGGTTGGTGCTGGAGCCAACCCCACGAGGACTGCAGATCAGGTTTTGGATACTCAGCCAACAACTACTAAAGCTCCTTGAGGGAATAGTGGTGCATGCAAGGGTGTGGTGTAGCCGTCCAAAGAAGTTGCCCAGATTGATGATCGGGCTCACTGTTATGCTTTTCCAGGAAAGTCTGAGGCGGAGGCATCAGACGAGTGATCACAGGTATAATTTTTATCTGTGATAGGATGGCTTCTGTACTTTTTGACCCAGGTTCTACATATTCATATGTTTCTGTGAATTTTGCTTTGGGTCTGGACTTGATTTGTGATATCCTTGATTCCCCTATCCATTTTTCACCCCGGTTGGAGAGTTTGTGATTGTGACTCATGTTTATCGTGCTTATTTTGTTGTACTTGTGGGGTTGCATACTTGGGTAGACTTGGTAATTCTAGATATGGTAGACTTCGATATCATTTTGGGCATGACCTGGTTATCTCTTTATCATGTTGTATTGAATTTTAACACCAAGACTATGGCTCTAGAGATTAGGGGTAAGGATAGGCTACAGTGGAAAGGTGTGTAAAGGCCTAAGCCGATTTAGATCATATCTTTTGTTTGGGCTAGGAAGCTAGTGGGGAGAGGGTGTTTAGCCTTTTTGGCTCTTCTCCGAGATGATAGTGTGGAGTCCCCATCTATTGAGTCAGTTCCAGTTGTTTCAGAGTTTCAGGAGGTGTCCCCGGCGGATTTGCCTGGTATGCCTCCGGATAGGGATATTGACTTCTGTATTGACTTGGAGCTGGGAACTCGCCCAATTTCCATTCCTCCATATCGTATGGCTCTGACAGAGTTAAGGGAACTTAAGACTTAGCTTTAGGAACTCCTAGATAAGGGATTTATCCATCCCAGTGCTTCGCCTTGGGGTGCGCCAGTCTTGTTTGTGAAGAAAAAAGATGGTAGTATGTGGATGTGCATAGACTACATGCAGTTAAACAAGGTTACCATCTGGAATAAGTACCCTTTACCCCATATTGATGATCTTTTTGACCAATTACAAGGTACATCTGTATTTTCACAAATTGATTTAAGGTTAGGGTACCATTAGTTAAAGATTAGTCCCAAGGATATTTCTAAAACTGCTTTCCGCACTCTGTATGGGCATTACGAGTTCTTAGTGATGTCATTTGGGTTGACTAATGCACCGGCAGCATTTATGAGTTTGATGAATGGGGTATTTAAGTCTTATTGGACTCATTCATCATCGTTTCTATTGATGATTTTTGATATACTCCAAGAGTAGGGAAGAGCATGCCAAACATCTCCGTATTGTGTTGGAAATATTGAGTCACCAAAAGCTTTATGCGAAGTTCTCCAAGTGTGAATTTTGGTTGACTTCAGTCGCATTCTTGGGGCATGTAGTGTCAGAAAAGGGGATGATGGTGGATCCCCAGAAGATGGAGGCAATCAAGAGTTTGGTCTGGCCTACCTCTCTGACTGAAGTAATGAGTTTTGTTGGGCTCGCAGGCTACTATCGTAGGTTTGTCAAGGACTTTGCATCTATTGATACTAACTTGATAAGGCTGACTCAGAAAGAGGTATCGTTTGTGTGGTCCGACAAGTGTGAGGAGAGCTTCCAAAAGATCAAGACACTTCTGACCACGACTCTTATTTTGTCTTTGCCGATTGAAGGTAAGGACTTTATTATTTATTTTGATGCTTCACATTCAAGTTTGGGTGTTGTATTGATGCAGGACAGGAATGTGATAGCCTATGCATCCGGGCAGTTGAAAGTTCATGAGAGGAATTACCCAACCCACGACTTAGAGTTGGCAGTGGTGGTGTTTGCACTCAAGATTTGGAGACACTATCTCTATGGGGTCAAGTGTGAGGTGTTCACCGATCATCGCAGTTTGCAGCATGTTTTTACCTAGAAGGACTTGAATCTGAGGCAGAGAAGGTGGATGGAGTTGTTAAAGGACTATGATGTGACCATTCAGTACCATCCGGGTAAGGCTAATGTGGTGGCAAACACATTGAGCCAGAAGACAGTTAGCATGGGCAATTTGGCTTGTTTGAGGGTGCCCAAATGACCATTGGCAAGGGAGATTCAGGCTTTGAAATCTAGGTTCATGCACTTGGGTATTTCAGAATAGGGTGGGGGTGTTGGCCAGTATTGAGGTCAAATCCACATTCATAGAAGAGATAAAGGCCAAACAGTTTCAGGATTCACAGTTGAGCAGGTTCGAAGCAAGGCAATATCCAGAGAGTCCGGGGACGCCATGTTAGATTTTGGTGGCGTGTTAAATTTCAGAGGAAGGATTTGTGTTCCTCGGGTTGACGACATCATTCAGAAAGTGTTAGCATAGTATCATGGCTTGAGGTATTCAATTCATCCAGGTGTAACCAAGATGTACAGGGATGTGAGGCAGCTTTACTGGTGTCCCAGGATGAAAAGGGACATAGCTGATTTTGCATCCAAATGTCAAAATTGTCAGCAGGTAAAGTATGAGCACCAAAGACCTGAAGGACTACTTCAGAGGATGCCCATTCCAGAGTGGAAGTGGGAAAGGATAGCCATGGATTTCGTGGTGGGTCTTCCCAAGACCTTGGGGAAGTATGACTCTATTTGGGTCATTGTGGATAGGCTGACCAAGTCAGCTCATTTTATTCTGGTCAGGGTGGACTATAATTCACAGCAATTGGCTAAGATTAATGTGAAAGAGGTTGTGAGTGCATGGGGTACCACTGTTCATCATTTTAGATAGGGGTACGTAGTTTACCTTTCAGTTTTGGGGTAAACTACATGAAAGGTTGGGCACTCAACTCACCTTCAGTACAACCTTCCATCCCCAGACTGATGATCAGTCAGAGAGGACGATCCAGGTATTGGAGGACATGCTGAGAGCAGGTGTGATTGACTTCGGGGGTCATTAGGATAAGTTTCTACAAATGTGTGAGTTCTCACACAACAATAGCTACCACTCCAATATCAACATGGCACCATTTGAGGCACTGTATGGGAGGAGTTATAGATCACCTATAGGGTGGTTTGAGGAAGGCGATGTAAAGCCTTTGGGCGTGGACTTGGTAAAGGAAGCACAAGAAAAGGTGAGAGGCATTCAGACCAAGTTGCTAGCGGCCCAAAGTAGGCAGAAGAAATATGCGGATCACAAGGTAAGGGATATGGATTTTTAGATTGGTGAACAAGTACTATTAAAGGTGTCACCAATGAAGGGAGTTATGCATTTTGGTAAGAAGGTCAAGCTCAGACCTCGGTTCATCAGACCGTTTGAAGTTCTTGAGATTGTAGGGCTAGTGGCTTACAGGTTAGCACTACCGTCCAGTTTGTCAGGTGTCTATCCAGTATTTCATGTATCTATGCTAAAGCGATATCAGGGAGATGGGGACTACATCATCAAGTGGGATAAAGTTTTAATTGATAAGGATCTTCGCTATAAAGAGGAGTCAGTTGTGATTTTTGATCGGGATGTCCAAAAATTAAGGACAAAAGTGATCAGTATGGTAAAGGTTCAATAGAAACATCATCCGGTTGAGGAATCCACTTGAGAAACCGAGAAGGACATGCGGGACAAGTACCCTCACTTGTTTGAGGATTCAGGTACTACAGTTTTCTTTTTTTATTTCCATAATTTTGGGTTGGATCATTCGGGGATGAATGATGGGCAAATTGGTATTTATTGTAATGACTGGGTTCATCATTACGGGTAGACTTTTCGTGCCAAGTTTAAGTTAGAAAACTTCTGGATTTGGGAGTTGAAAATTCTGGGCTAGGCTAGTCTCGACCGATTTTGTAGTGAGATATGGTCTAGGGAAATATGGGTATGGATTGGGTAACGCATCCTATTTAGAGCTAGTTTTCTGTTTATCTAAGACATAAAGGAGTCTGAGGGACTTTTCGAAATCGAATTCGAAAGAGTAGAACTCCCGGTATCAAGGTTGACGTGAAGGGGTTATTCCGGAGCATCAAGAAAATGAGTGTATTGTAAAATGGTCCAATTTGGGGGACTTTACGACTTTCTGTCCCACGTCAATTGTCGTAGCAGTTGGCACACTGCCATAGCAACCTCTGCCATAGCAGAGAAAATACTGCTATAGCAGAAGTCAACGTCGGTCAGCCTCTGCCATAGCGGTTAATTTTGCTACGGAAGTACCGCTATAGCAGAGCGGACCGCTATAGTGGAGCGTGACAAGATTTAATGCAGAAACTTCCCCAAAAATAGTCAGTTTTTCCTCAACACATTTTGGGAGAAGGGGAAGGCAATTTTGGGCGATTTTCATTAGTTTTCCACCAATTTTCATCCTAAAGGTAAGAATTCTACTGACCAAACTCCGCACTATATTTCCTACGCTATTAAATTGATAGGGGTGGACTTGGGGAAAGGCTTGGAATGACCTAAGATGGTAGAATCCGGGGAAATAAGGGATTCTAAGGTGTAGAAGTTCTTGGGTATTGATGATTTCATTAGATTATGATCATGTGACTTTAATTCTCTAAATATATCGAGAAAAATAGTAGGAATAGATGAATTATTATTGGGAAGTCCCGGGAAAAAGGGTGAGGTGATCATGGTTGGCCTGAGGTTTGGGATTTTTGCATAATCGGGGTAACTATTAGGCCATAAAGATTGATTTTGGTTATTATGTGTTGTTTTAGACCAAGAACCGATAAGAACTTTGGGAAACGGGAAAGCTCCGGTTGAGTAGAGCTTGGAATATTTTGAGGTAGGTGATGGTTATTTATTCTTGTATGCATTGTATGTTCGTGTACTTTTACTTATGTATTGTATGAGTTGCATGCTTAGGGGATGATTTAGGAAACTCTTAAGTGTTTTGTTATCAGTCTTGTGAAATAAACTAGGTTTTATTGCTTGTGGGTTTACAAGTGTTGATTGTTCATTGTTTGTGACTGTGGATTTTGTGTGACATTCGGTTGGCTCGGGTACCACGCCTGGTATGAGATATTAATGGTTGGCTCGGGTACCACGCCTAGTATGGGATAACAAATAATTGGCTAGGGTACCATGCCTGGTACGGGATACTAACTGGTTGGTTCGGGTACCACGCCTGGTACAGGTTTATTTTATTGCATGGTGTATTCTTGCGATGGTTTTATGAGTGGATCGGGTTGTGTTGCTGAATTATGATATTGCATATGGTCCTTGAGAGGCCGGGTTATTATTATATTTGATTGTGAGTTGGTCTTGGTGTAGACCGAGTTGCATGTTTAACACTTAGGTGTTGTTAGGGGGATCCCAGGATTGGTCTGGGCTAAGTAAAACATAATGTTTATTGTGTTGTCATTGAATGTTGTCAATGGTTGTGAAGTGGATTACATGTGGGGATAATCTAGGAGGAGACTTGTAGTCTAGAGATATCTATTGGCTTGTTCACCTGTTTCCTGCGCTTTACTTGGCTTTAGTTACTGTTTATTTTGAATTGGCTTATGATCCTATCAGTACATGGTGGTTGTGTACTGATTCTGCACTTGCATTTCTTTTTGTGAGTACAGTCAATCTTCCGGCGACTGACGCGCGACCTTACCTTTAGTCCCAGCACTTTCATACATCAAGGGTGAGCTGCTTCGATCGAGCTACCTTGGTTTCTTCCTATTTAGTTATAGACCACTTGTTTGGGGTTTAAACTCTTGCCTTTTTGGGGTTGTATCCCTGTATTTTCTAGACAATTTGGTAGAATATTTTGGTACGATGACTTTCAGGTTCTAGAGAGGATGTTTCTGCAATTTTATGAAATAGTATTTGAGATTTTATTGCTAGTTTATTTTATGCTTTGGTTTTAAGCTGCTAGGATGATTAAGTATTGGGTCAAAATTGGTCCGCTCACCTCAGGGTATTGGGTGGGTTCTACTCACGGCGGTCTGGGTCGTGACAGTAAACTTCTTCATTTATCAATTATTAATCCTTGTAAAATCTTTAGATTAAAGATAAATGGTAGAATTCTTGAGTTTGAGCTCTAAAAGCATAAAACTTGGGGAAATCCTTATAAGTAGGTGTAAATTCACTTCGAATCAATCTTAGGATGTGCATTTATAATTCCTAGCATAAAATTGATTATTCTAAACATGATTAGGACTGATGGAGAACCTTGAGTTCCAAAAAGATGAGACCTTTAAGCATAAAAATGGCTAAAAAGGATTAACTTAATTAGAAACCTTTTGGGTGTTGATTGTATGAATAATGTGAGACTAGTTAATAATTAATTGACCTTTGGAGAATGCTACAGACCTCGATTAAAGATAGAATAAGTGGGTTAAATTCTCAAGGCTTGAATTGAAGAGTAAATGATTTATTACTCTTGTAAATTGTAGTTTATAGACCTTAAATGTTCCAAAGTATTAAAGAAGGGCAAGGCAATTACGAAGTAACTTGCAGGTGATAATTCTTTATTCGAGGTAGGTCACAGTTTAAATTAGAGTTGAGACTTATTTTAGCACATGTATATGGTTGAATTACTTAACTTGTGATTGGTCTTCAGATATGTTTGAAATGGTGAGTGTTTTCATGCTTTGCTTGAATAAATAAGCTAGGTATACATGAACTGATTAATGAATTGAAATGAATAAGTGTACATGTGATTTAATGCACTGCATATATCCTGAGTGATAGGGCTGAGAATCTGTCACGGCCCGAAACTGGGCCATGATGGCGTCAACGTAAACCTCCCAGTAGACAAGCCAAAACCCAATAATGCGGAAGACAAATAATAACAATTAAACTAAAGAAAAGAGAAAGATATAAAGTAATGACAGGGCTAATAGCATATATACATACCAATGTACAAAATATACATAAAATGTTCCTAAAGTGACCAAGGAGACAAAACAACACGAGAACCAACCCGGACCTGGTGTCACTAGTACAAGAGCGACTAAAGTAAGGAGTAGCTATACAACAGACTCTGTCTATCCAAAATACAAAATATAGACAGAATATACAAGATGGAAAGCATGTAAAGTCTCCAAAAGTGCCAGGAGCTCACCGAGATCCAAACTGCAACAGGCCTCGAACAACAGGAAGGTCAGTGAGGGTGGCTCGTACTAGGTGCTGCATCAGAAAAAGATGCAGAGTGTAGTATGAGTACCAAGACAACAGGTACTCAATAGGCATCATAGGCGACCGAGCACAGAAAGATAACATATATATAATAAGATACAGGAAAGCAGTTAAAAAATAGGGATCCACCTAAATCTAGTTAGATAGCCAAAAATTGAAACAACCAAAACAATAAAAAGGGTAAAGTAATAACAAGATCAACCCAAATCAACCAATAATTTAAACACAATCAAAGCTAATACAATGCGATGTAACAATGATGTAATGTATGAATATGTACAAGTCAAACTCGGTATCTAGTACACGGGCGCCCGAGATGGAACATCAAGCTTATCAAATGAGTGCAGGAAGGAAAAACCCGAAATAGAGTATCGGGGTGCCCGCAAATGACCTCAGACTAATCAATGTATGCATAAAAGTAAAACCCGAGATAACACATCGAACGCCCAGAATTTAACCTCGGACTTATCAACGTATGCATAAAAAGTAGTATTTTTCCCTTTTCCTCCCAAAAATCAGTGACAATACCAAAGCAATCCTTTTAAACGTCCAAAGATCATGAAAACCCAATAGTCGTTAAGTGTAGGACCAAAAAGCCTTAAAATCACTCTTTTTCGTACTGATAAGCATGCAGTATGAGCATATAAATTTCCATATTCAGAGAAAAAATACACAACAAGGCAAATCAGGGCAAAGAACCCTCCAAACAAAGAGAACTGACCTGAAATTCTGCCCAAATCCAAGTTATGGCCTCGGACCCATAGTTACACATAACAATAGAATAAAGCGAAAGGATACCGAAAATAAAGCGAAAAGCACCGAGAAGCTCTACTCTACCTCTAAAACCTCCTAAAAGCATACTAAGGATTCTACACTAGCCATAAAGATACTACAACCTCCTAGACTAAGGATAAGCATGATAATTCTAAACTATACTTTGAAATGGCCAATTTAAAGCGATAAACATGATTTAATCCTAAATCTATCTAATATCCTACCTAACATTCCAGTATCATACAAATATATATAATCTAGCTAAACTCAGTCTAGAAGGTAAATCGTAACTTACCTCAGGGCTGAACTGCAAACACGAAACGTCACTCATGTCCCTTTCCCTTTCGAATAGCCTCAGAAAGCTACCACACTATCAAAAATATAATCTAGGTATCAAGACGAGAAGAACGATACCCATATTAATATACAGAAACTTGGGACAGAAATTGGGTCGGAAAATGACCCCAGGGGCCCACGCAACAAAACAAAAAATAAAATTCATAATTATGCCCGCGGTGGATTTAGGAACCCATGCTCAAAGTTTGAGCGCGAATGGAGTTCGTTTTGGGGCTCAAAACAGCCCGAAGTGCTACTAATTCAAGTGGACAACAATGGAGAATCAAGGATTTGGAGGGCAGAAACTTACCAAAAATTGAGAGAGCAAAAGCCTAGGAGGTGAGTTTCACTGCCCCCACCAACATGTAAGCTCAAGAACAGATTTCTACAAGGATTATCCAAGCTCCAAAAAATAAATCAACAATGGTGTTTTAGTAAATGGAGAAGAATAGAGCTTTGGGGAAGGATAACTTACCAATTATCGAGGGAGAATGAATTCGTGAAGATCAACTGATTTCCCCAAGATTATGAGCTATTATGAACAATTTGGTAGAGGGAATAAGGTGTTTAGAGTTGGAAAACAAGAGCACATAAGGCTGGAAAAATGAGGTGGACTGCTTAAATATCTATCTGGGGTCCTTCATCGCAATCGCGATAGGACCCCACACATTCGCAAAAAAAGATCGGGTCAGACCATAATGGTCGCAAAAGTCCATCCAAGCAATCGCATAAAGCAAGCCCCAACCTGCTTCATCGCAAATGCAACTAGAAACCTTCACAATCACGTTGGGAAGAAAACTAGACCATCGCAAATGCGATGGCCACCTCACGATCGTGATGACCAAACTGGTCTGCAACTTTATTGCAGCAACTAGCAATTTACAAGGCAGAAAAAGTCATCTGACGGACCCTCGAGATTCGTTTGGAACCCCGTGAATACAAACCAACCATGCTACCCAACCAGAAACAACATTTCGGACTTAATAGAATTGGCAAAACTCCCAATGGAGGTCATTTTAAGGAAAACGTGGGCCCCATGCCCAAAACCAACCCGTAACTCAACACCTCAAAACAAGTCCAGAAGCCCCAGGACCCAAACCAAAGGTCCCCCTATCCCAAAGTCGACATTCCAGAGCTAACAATGCTGATGGATTTTCCATCCAAGGCCGTCTTCTCCAAATTTTGACCAAAGTCAACCGTACCAACCAAACTGACTTAAAAACACAAAAAGCAACACAAAACCAAACTGAAAGTACTAAGACCCAAACCAATGGTTCTACTAGACCAAAATCCCCATTCTGGAGCCAACAGAACTGTCGGAATTCAGTTCTGAGCATGTTTACCAAGAAAGTTGACTAAAGTCATAGATTTTCTAAGTTCAAGTTCTAAAATAGGAAAATCATCATAACAACCTAAAAAATGGCCCGGGCACCAAACTGTCAGTCCCGGTAAGTGATAAACGACCTGTAGCCACTGAGGAAAAGCTCAAAATGCAGAAAAAGGATGAAAAACAGAAAATGACCTGGAGGGTCATTACAAAATTATAGGTTCATTGATATTGTTACTTGTTATGGATTGGGTACCATGAGTTGGTACAGATTTATATTGTACCAATGGGAAATGATTTTGGTGGGTACATGAACCCTGGTGCATTCCTTATCGGTCATGATTAGTTGGGAAGAAATAAGACCCTTTAGTATGTGTGTACACTCTTTCTTTTATTATTGCTTTTATTTTGTGGTCAGATATAGTGAGATAGTATTGGGGGCTAATATGAAACTAGAGGTATTAGTTACATCGATGAAAGTTAGATGGAAAAAGATTCCACGTGGTGTGACTATTGAATATAATTTCTCTTAAATTCTTATGGTGATATTTGGTGACTTATGTAAACTTGATATTACTGTTGTTGACTTGATTTGAGATGACTATTTGTTGACTGAATTACATGCTAAATGTTGAAGTGTATTTTACTTGTTATTTGATTTAATTATATACCTGTTCTAAACTTAGTCTGCCTATGATACCTACCAGTGTATAGTGTTTTATATTGATATACTATGTATTGTTATTTTGTTGAGTGCAGATCGTATTCTAGAGGCTCAGACGTGATGTCATCTATACTAGGCAGCTGACACTATGATCCAAGGATGAGCACTACATCTCAGGCTTTCATGGATCTTCCTGGAGTTATTTTCCTTATTTTTAATGATGACTATATGATAACATTCAGTTCTTGAGGATGTAATAGATAGTCGAATCCTTCTGCACCTTGTTTTATTATTTTTGACTATGGTTTATTTAGAGTTGGTTTTTATTCGATCTCTTCTAAAATTGCCTAAGTATAAGGGTTAAGGTTCGGTTTAGTTGGTTCTTCCACTGGAGGGTTAGTGTAGGTATCACTCATGGACATTTGGGTCATGGAAAAATTGTTATTAGAGCCCCAGGTTTGTTGATCTTGTCATATAATAATGTGTCTAGTAGAGTCTTACGGAACGATACGAAGACATTTGTACTTTTCTTCAGAAGGCTATAGGACTTTAGAAAAACTCATCTTCTTTCTTCTTTCATGCTATTCCTTGATTCCAATTGGTATCTATCAATCCAAATTAGTATCTCACTCTTTTACTCTTATTTTCGCAGATGGTGAGAACACGCAATTCAGAAGCTAGAGAAGAGGTACTGGAACCAATTGTTGAAGTTGTGGTTCATGATAGAGGAAGGGTGAGAGCCAGAGCTAGGGGAGGGAGGGGTGCACCCATCAGTGGTGGGGCTCGGGCCATAACTCTAATTTGAGAGAGGTCAATATCTCTACCCTAGCATGAGGATATTCTCGAGGTTGTAAAAGAGGAAGCAATACCAGTTCAGGGGATAGGGACAACACCCATTCAGGGAGGGGCATCACCAGTTCTGATATCTTCCGATATAATCCAACGTGTTTTAAGTTTTCTAAGTGGACTAGAAAGGAATAGTACTACTCATACAGTGCCCACCGTATGCCATCCGATGACCCAGCAAGCTACAGTTGTGGCTCCTTAGATGGACAAGACTTCAAAAATAGGTATCTTCCTATGTCTAATGACAGGTCCGGAAATAATCGGCAATGAGTATGACCTTTTTTGCAAGTTTGTGAAGATAAAACTTCTGATATTTCATGAGTTAGAGTCTGATAATTCTTACAAATTTATCATTGACTGTCATGAACAAATGTATAGTATGGGTATTGTCGAGTGGTATGGTGTTGAATTTCTTTCTTTTCAGTTTCAAGGGGATGCCAAAATGTGGTAGAGGGTATTCGTGAAATGCAGGCCTATTGGGGCACTCCATATTGACTTGGAATCACTTTTACCAAGTGTTTCTAGAGAAGTATATTCTGCGTACTATGAGGGACAGAATGAGGAATGAGTTTGCTAATATTGAGCAGGAAAATTCTTCAGTGGCAGCTAATGAGGAATTATTTCATTCTTTGGATCGTTACTTTTCATAGCTTATTAATATAGAGGAAGAAGGGATCTGCAATTTTGTGAAAGGCTAGAATACAAGGATTTAGATTTTGGCTCTACAAGTAGCAGCCTTTGGTAACTCTTTTCAGGAGGTAATTGAGTTCAAAGAAGGTTGAATGTGTAAAGCAAGAGGATTACACAAAGAGTTCTTTAAAGAAGCCCCAGTTAGGGCACATTTTCATCAGTCAACATTCTAAGGGTCAGGGTTTATAGGGGTACACTGCATGCCCCATTCATTCTGCGATACAAGTTTTTACTGGGATCCATCAGGGACACGTCAGCCTTTGACAAAGTTTGGTGGTTATCTTACTTTGTCTGTTTTCTAGTACAGCGACCCACCTTTGACCGTGCATTCTATGAGTACGGTGAGGTTTGTCACATAAAGAGAAATTATCTTCACTATCGATAGACAGGTCAGCAGCAGGATCCTAGAGCTCTGGCTCTAGAAGGTAGAGGTTATAGGTATAGGAGAGATCATTCGCAGGGCAGACAGAGTGCTCACACGGCTGGCAGAGTGATCACACGGCTGGCAGAGTGGTCACACGGCTGGCAGAGGTGGCATGCAACCCAACCAGGGCAATGGTAATGGAAGAAGAGGTAATCAACCCAACATGGTTAATGCACAAGCAGGTGGCAAGAACCACATCAATGCTTTTTAAGGTAGGATAGAGGCAGAGGCATCTGGCACGGTGATCATATGTACTATTCTTGTCTATGACTGCATGACTTTAATTTTGTTTGACCCTAGTTCTACTTTTTCATATGTGTCTGTTGGTCTTTCTGAGGGGTTTGACATGATTTATGAGTTGCTTGATTTTCTTGTTAATGTGTCTACCCTAGTAGGTGATTCTGTGGTTGAGGATAGGGTCTTTTGTGAATTTCCAATTATATTTGTGAGGCAAATGACTTTGTCTAATTTAGTAAGTCTATACATGGTAGATTTTAACATCATCCTAGGGGTGAGTTTGTTATATTTGCACTATGTTATTTTGGACTGTCATTCTAAGACAGTGACTATGGCTATGCTTGGGTTGGATATACTAGAGCGGTAACTATAGTCCTTCTCCTATGAAGATTGTATCTTGCCTTTATGCTCATATACTAATAGGAAGGGGATGTTTGACTTTCTTGGCTTATCTTTGGGACACTAATGCCAAGGTCCCAACTATCAAGTTAGTTCTTGTGGTGTGTGAATTTCAAGAGGTATTTCTTGTGGATTTTCCTGGCATTCCACTAGATTGAGATATTGACTTTTGTATTAACTAAGAGCCGAATATGTGCCCTGTTTCTATTCCCTCTTATAGAATGGCACCCGTTGAGTTGAGTAAGTTTAAGGCTCAGTTATAGGAGTTACTGAGTAAGGAATTCACTCATCTGAATATCCCCCATAGGGTTGTCTAGTGTTGTTTGTTAAGAAGAAAGATGGTGGTTTATGTATGTGCATAGACAACTGGCAGTTGAATAAAGTTACAATCGATAACCAGTATCCTCTCACTCATATTAATAACTTGTTCAACCAGTTGCAAGGTGCATCATTATTTTCTAAGATTGATCTGAGGTTCGGATACCATCAGTTGAAAATTCAGCCTTTTCATATTCCTAAGACTGCCTTGCAGACCCGGTATGGACACTACGAGTTCCTTGTGATGTCTTTCGGTCTAACTAATGCCTCGACTACTTTTATGAGTTTGATGAATAGGATATTTAAGCTTTGTCTAGACTCGTTCATTATTGTGTTCATTGATGATATCCTAGTATATTCTATGAGTGATGAGGAGCATGAAAATCACCTTAGGATAATGTTAAGGTTGTTGAAGGAAAAGCAGTTGTATGCAAAATTCTCCAAATGTGAATTTTGGTTGTCTTCTGTATCCTTTTTTGGGCATGTAATTTCAAAGGAAGGGGCAATGGTAGACCCGCAAAAAATTGAGGAAGTTAAGAATTAGGCTAGGTCCACTTTAGTGACCGAGATTTATAGCTTCGTGGGGTTAGCTAGTTACTACCATAGATTTGTAAAGGGTTTTGCATCAATTGCTACCCATTTGACCCGCTTGACTCAGAAAGAGATACCATTTATTTTGTCAGATGAATGTGAGGAGAGCTTCCAAAAGCTCAAGACTTTGTTGACTACTACTTTGATTCTTGCCTTACCAGTAGAAGGTAAGGATTTTACTGCGTATTGTGATACCTTATGGTCTGGTTTAGGTGTTGTGTTAATGTAGGAGAGAAATTTTATCACTTATGCTTTAAGGCAATTAAAAGTGCAAGAGAAAAACTATCCCACTCATGACTAGGAGTTGGCTGATGTGGTGTTTGCTCAAGATTTGGAGACATTATTTATATGGGGTGCATTGTGAAGTGTTCACAGACCATCATAGTTTGCAACATGTTTTCACTCAGAAAGACTTGAACTTAAGGTAGCGAAGCTGGATGGAGTTACTCAAGGATTATGACATCACTATTTTGTACCATCCAAGTAAGGCTATTATAGTAGCCGATGCGTTGAGCAGAAAAAATGAGAGTACGGTTAGCTTGCCTATTTGAAAGCTACTAGACGTTCATTGACTAGAGAGATCTAGACTCTAGCTAACAGTTTCATGAGACTAGAAGCGTCTGAAAGGGTGGATTATTTGCATATGTTGAGGTGAGGTCCTCTTTTCTTGATCAGATTAAGGGTAAGCAATTTGACGATGTTAAGTTGAGTAAGATTCGTGATAAGGTGTTGTAGGGTAAGGCTAAGGATGCCATGACTATTGATGAATGTGTCCTTCAAATTAAAGGGCAAGCTTGTTTACCCCATGTTGATAACTTGATTTCAACTATCTTAGCAGAAGCTCACTTATTCTAAGTATTCTATACATCCTAGTGTGACCAAGATATATCGCAACTTGAAGAAACACTCCTGGTGCAGTCGAATAAAGAGAGATATAGTCGACTTTGTGGCTAAGTGTCAGAATTATCATCTAGTGAACTATGAACACCAGAAGCCTGGTAGTACTCTTCAGATTTGATACGGGTTATTGTGTATAGATTGATGAAGTCTGCGCACTTTATTCCCATTCAGGTGACTTAGAATGCGGTGAAGTTAGCCAAGATTTACCTCAAGGAAGTTTTTCGGCTGCATGGGGTGCCTATCTTCATTATTTCGGATAGGGATACTCAATTTACCTCTAACTTTTGGCAGAAAGTGCATGAGGAGTTGGGTACTAGATTGGACCTAAGTACAAATTTTCACCCTCAGACTGATAGACAGCCTGAGCATTCGATCCAGGTGCTGGAAGACATGCTCCACGTATGTTTGATGAACTTTGGGGGTTATTAGGACTAGTATTTATCATTAATTGAGTTTGCTTAAAATAATAGCTATCATTCGAGCATAGATATGGCTCAATTTGAAGCATTATATGGGAAAAAGGTAGGTCTCCTATTGGTTGGTTCGATTTATTTGAGATAAGGCCATGGGGTACAGATCTTCTGAGAGATTTCACAAAAGGGGTGAAGTTCATTCAAGAGAAGCTCCTAGCAGTTCAAAGCTGGAAAAAGGAGTTTGAGGATAGAAAGGTGAGAGTTGTACATTTCATAGAAGGTGAGCAAGTGTTGCTCAAGGTCTCTCCCATGAAGGGTGTCATGAGGTTTGAGAAGCATGGAATGTTGAGTCCGAGGTATATTGGGCCTTCTGAGATTCTTCAGAGTGTGGGGATGGTATCCTATAAATTGGCATTGCCTCTAAGTTTGTCAGGAGTTCATCCTGTATTTCATGTGTTTATTCTTAAAAAGTACCACGGATATAGTGACTACATAATTCGCTAGTACATCCACATCCCATAGGATGTACTATTCACAGCCTCCACACACTATGACTACTCACACTTTTATACCTACACCCATGATGCCTCCACCATGGAGCAACCCAACTTCCATATCAAGTATTCCATCTCCACTTGGTTCATCCCCCTACCTATCAAGTTTGCGACTTAGAGATACTAGCTCTAATCTTAAGGTACAAAAATATACTCCCCTATTGACCCAATTGTTTGCACTTTTTCCACTAGCCCTGCACCTGCATCAAATCAAATCATGCACTGAAAGTTGATCTGATCAGTGTAGCACCTAGATCTAGGGACAACATTGGTAGAGTGATAATTGAGCTTGATGGCGCTGGGTAAGTTTGATATCTAAGTTGATTAGTTTATTTTGTTTTTTCATGTTAGTTAATTATTTATAACTTGAATTTTTTGTTATGTTTTTTTACAGGTAGAATCCATCAAAAGAGGGTGGACATGCTTTAAAGGAGAGTGTTAGGAGGCTTTATATATAACCTTGGCATTCCTAAAGAGTCATTCTGTCACGACCCAAATGGTCGTGAGTGGTACCCACCCTAACCCTCCGGTGGGAGAACCAACCAACCCAAACATAAACCTTATACTTAGTAAATTTAGATGAAATAGAATAAAACCAACTTAATTAAACCATAATGAAAGTCAAACTACTATAAATAAAATTTGTGAAAATGATTCAAATGACTAAAACATCCCCCAAGAACTGAAAGTCATTGTACAAGAACTCTAATCCAAACAATGTCTAAGATATCCAAAACATCCATCATCAATAGTAAATAATAAGAGTTCTATTGCCCGAAAGAGGGACAACAACTCGAAAAGGATCCACGATAGCCTGAGAAGTAGTGATCACCCTTGGATCTGTGGTCAATCGCGTAGTCTAGCCGAGGTCGTATTTTAGTCTCTAGAATACGATTTGTACTCAACAAAAAAGCATACATGGTATTATTAGTAAAAAATACTATATACTGGTAGGTATCATAGGTCGACCCAGTTAGAGCAAATATATAATCAAATCAAGTAACAGGTAAAACGCTTCCCAACACTTAGCAGATAACCATCTCAAGTAAAATCAATAACTGGAGTACTAAGTTCACATAAGTCACTGAATACCACTATAAAAATTTAAAAGAATTCACTTTCAATGATCACAACACATGGAAACTATGTACATATACATCTCATTAATGCAGCTTGTACCTTTATTCTCAACTTACTTCACAATACCATCTCACCATGATAGACCATGAAACAATGCAATGATGAATGAAAGAGTATACACACGTGCTAAGGGTCTTATTTCTAGCCACTAGCTATGATCTGCAGAGGATACACCAGGGTCTATGTACCCACTGAAAACATTTCCCATCGATGCAATATCAATCCGTATTGGCGTGGTACCCACTTCTGTAATAAATGATAATATCAACCGGTACCGGCGTGGTACCTGATCCTATAATGAATGATAATATCAACTTGTACCAGCGTGGTACCCGATCCAATAATGAATGAAAATGTCAATGCATCTAAGGTTCTCAGACCTAGCCCTCATATATATACAGTGCACTTAGAGTCGCACTTAAGATTATTCACCTCAGTTCACTTATCAATCCCTGTACATCTAGCTTATTCATTCAAGCATATCAAGAAAAATGCATATAATTCAAAGTTGTCCGTAGATCAATCACCGGTTAAACAATTCAATCACATATATGTATAAAATGAGTCTCAACTCCAATTTAAAACTATAACCTACCTTGAGTGAAGAATTACCACCAGCAAGCTACTTCGCAATTGTCTTGTCTTTCTATGACACTTTGGATCGCTCAAGGTCTATAAATAATAAATATACAAGAGTAATTAATCATTTACTCTCTATTTCAAGCCTGGGCCTTTAATCCACTAATTCTACCCTTATCCAAGGTTTATTACATTCTCTAAGGGTTAATTAATAAATAACTAGTCTCATAACGTTCATAGAATCAACACCCAAAGGGTTTGTAATCAAATTAACCCCTCTTTAGCCATTTTTATGGCTAAAGGTCTCATTTTTATGGAACCCAAGATTCCCCGTTAGTCTATATCATGTTAAGAACTATAAATTTCATGCTAGGAATTATGAAAATACATCCTAGGATCAATTTTAGGTGAAACTGCACCTACCCATAAGGTTTTCCCCAAGTTTCATGCTTTTGGGGCTCAATTTCAAGAATTCTACCATTAATCCTCAACCTAAACGTCTTACAAAGATTAATGATTGATACACGAAAAGATTTACGAAGTTACTTAGCTCAAACAAAGGAGAATGCCCTAGTTTCTTTTGAAAACCGCCTCTTAGAGATCTAGAATAAAATAGGAAATATGGGGAAATAACCCAGAAAAACTAAAAAATTATGAGTAAACTGTCCGCGTTCTCATTGTGGCGATTCGAGTCTCATCGTGATGAGGATGACTAGCCACGATATCCCATCATGATGAGATTGCACTTTATTGCAACTAACATCAATTTTCATAATGTTGAAATCTTTCCCCAATCCCTTCATTTCATAAGACACTTTATTTCCTAGAAATAACAGAATAATTTTGACGCTGCAACGCCCATAACCAGAGTTCTATGAACCCAATTTCCATTCTAAAACTTTACACATGATCCTACGATAGTCAATTATACATATCTGGACTCCACACTACCATATAATGAACAATGAGACCTAAACCATCTCTAAGGCACATAACACTAAATTTTTGTCAAAGCTCACCCTAGCCTGAGATTTTATCAACTCTCACCTTAGGGATTTTTCTAGTTGGGTACTTATGTCCTTATTTTACTATAACTATGGAACATGTCATTACATTAGATACTAGTTAAACAACCATTCATCCTCGACTGACAATAAGAAGAAAATAAGAGAAAATAAGGATTACCTGAATCGGTAAACAAGTGAGAATTCTTGATCCGCATGTCTACTTCACATAAGAAAATTCAAAAGACACATAAGCAAAAGTAGAACCAGGATCAAACAAAGATGAATCCATGCGGTCACAGACAAGAATAGTACCTGTGATCACCACGTCTGACGCCTCTATCTCTGGTCTACCCAAAAAAGCATAAAAGTGGTTTTTACCACCTACCTGCACACCACCCCTGTTAGACTGATTACATCCTCGGGCATTACCACCTCCCCCAGTTGGGCTGGGTACCACCCCTACCAGACATGGACCACCCCGCCCACCTTGCTAATGATCTCTGTCATACCCATTATCTCTACATGTTGGACTGGAAGCTCTAGGATCTTGCTGCTGAATTGTTTGTCAAAGTCGAAGGAAATTACTTTTCATATGACCAACCTCACCCCACTAATAGTATATATAGTAAAGAGTAGGTGGTTGTGCCAGAGCAGACAAAGTTAGGTACCTACCAAAATCTGATAAAGGCTGACTGGTCCCTGACAGAACCCAACTAGAAACCTGCATTGCAAACTGAATGGGGCGTGCAGGGTATCCCCGCAGACCCTGACCTTTAGAAAACTGACAACTAAAATTGCCCCCGGATCGAGGCTTCTTCAAAGCCATCCTTGCTTGACCCTCTTGTTTTACACCCTCAATATTTTTCAAAAATACAACTACCTCCTGAAAAGACCTGCCATAAGATGCTACTTGTAAAGATGAAATCTATAGCCCTATGTTCAAACCCTTCACAAAATGACAGATCTGTTCTTCTTCTATATTGATCAACTGGAAAGAGTAACGAGCCAAGGCATGAAAGCGTGCCTCATAAGCTGCCACCAAAGAATTTCCCTGCTCAATGTTGGAAAACTCATCCCTCTTTCTGTCCCTCATAGAGCGCGCAACATACTTCTCTATAAACACTTGGTATAACTGACTCCAATTCATAGAAAGTTCCCTAATAGGCTTGCATTCCACATATGCTCTTCGCCACATCTTAGCATCCCCTTACAACTGAAAAGAGACAAACTAAACACCATAAACAATACCCATGTGCATCCGCTCATGATAGTCTATGATGAACTCATAAGCATCCTCAAACTATAACCCATGAAATACCCGAGGTTTCATTTTCACAAATTTGCATAAACGATCATGCTCACCACCAGTCATTATTGGGCCTGTCACTAATCGTGGAAACATACTTGTCTCAGGAGCCACATTTATCTGAGGAGTCACTACTACAACATGTTGGGTCACTAGATGATGCATAGTAGGAACTGCAAGAGTAGTCCCATTCCTATCCAGTCCACCAAGAAAACTCAAAACCTACTGGATCATATCAGATGACATTGGGACCTGCGCTACACCTCCCTAAATGGGTGTCATCCATGTTCCCTTCACTGGTACTGCATCAGCACTCTGAACCTGAACCTCCTCTTTCTCTACAACCTCTGAAAGATGCTCATACTAGGGAGAAGATGCTGAAATTTTCAGAGTCAGAGCTGCAGCTCGAGCTTCACCCTTGATCGATGCTCCTCTCCATCCCCTGGATCATTCTCTGCCATGAATCGTAGCCTCAATGATTGGTACCCAATAGGTATCATAGGCCGACTGGGCATAAATAAGATAAAAGTGTAGTAACAGACAGAAGAGAAACAAGTAGTCACGAAAATCTACAAAAAGGCACACACGAACTAGCCCAGAGGGAAGAAAACAGAAACAACATACAAGGTTAGAAAGTAGAATATATACACAACAGGCATAGGTGAAAGTAGGAAACGACGCACCTGGGTCCTTGCAATAATAGTAAATATATACATAACAAGTTTCAGAAGTGGACGGTATACCGGTAACCTCAAGTACAAGGGAAGGAAGGAGAGGAATAAGGATAGGCATGCTCGTAAAACAGGAATTTAATAACCAAATTAATCATACCAATCTCAACTCAAAAACTAACAACCTCGCAGTATCCAATCTCATAAATATAACTGCAACAGGGGATAATACCGTGATAAAGTAAGAAGAGTCTACCTACAGTCCCTCGACTGCCCATACAACCGAGGAACACAAACAAGTGAAAATAAACCCTCCGTCCACCCATACAATCGGAGCGTACACTGAAAAAATAGCAAACAAGGGTGGAGTCTCAAACAATGAATGATATGATGCAAGATAACCTCTGGTGGAATAGAAATCTGTATGTACCTCCTCCAATGCCGAACGGGCTCAACAGGTAGGTTCCATGGAAGGACACTGCCCGTATACCTCTACTCTGTTGTATACCCTTCCTCCAGCACACGCAACCCCAAGCTCCGGGTCCAGAACGACAAGGTCTATGGGGGTCCTGGACCCCATACTAAAACTCAATATCGGGAAATATCATCCAGAGGAAGTTCAGATTCAAGCTAGAGACTCAAATATCGAGTATGCATGCCCAGACTCTGTCTAGGTCTAAAATAGTGAAACAATGTCTCAAAAACCCCACCAAGGGTGCCCCGGCATTACCAGGTCTAAAATAGTGGTAAATCATCTCTGGTGCTCGATCCAACCGAGACTAATGCCATCTCAAATCAGTAAGAAAACTCAACTAGCACTACGGCCCAGTTGAGTCTAGCATTAGTAGTAAAACTTGTGATAGAAATCATAATATAACTCTCTTTTATCCTAAGAAGATCCACATGTGAAGTCAAAACCATTTCCTAGTCATTTCCGTCGAAAAAGGGCCCCTAGAGCCATGCAAAGTTTAGAAAATTAGTACTAGTAGGATCGAAGCCAAAACCATAGTAAGATGTAGTAGGAATCCTTTTTATATGCATGGATATAACATGATCAACACAAATAGCTACCTAGCATCTCACAAATAACCTATTAGCCCTGCAAAGGCTCCAATCGCTCTACATCACAAATAGCTAGCAATAAAATCACGATAACGATGTCTGGGACTCACGAACACCCCCAAATAGCCCACCATCTATGGTCCAGAGTCAGACAAGGCAACACAGAACCATAAGGGTGATAATATCAACTACGAAGAATACTACACACAATGGAGGAAAGAAATAAGGCAAATCAGGGAAAAGCGGTCAAGCTCCGTGGTGCCAAGCTAATAATCCAACCCAAGGATGTCAGTTAGTACAATTTTATCCGATATATGCTAAGTCTAGGGAGTTTAGACCATAACCTACCTGTCATCCGATGACAAGTTGTTGGGACTACGATATCCAAGCGCGAATCACTCTGAGAAATCCCAAACGATAATCAAACTATCGAAAACATAAATAATATATTAAAACGAGTCTAATGATACCCATAACGCTATAGAAATAGCCGGGCTAAAATCTGGGTCACCAGCGGGCTCGTGGGCCCCACAACCCAAAACCGAAAATGAAAACTCACATTATGATCACCAAGACCATGGGAGTGCATGCTCGGAAAATCAAGGAATTTGGGCAATAAATTCGAGCAAAAACAGCCCCTAAAGTTAAGAAACCCAATAATGGAATTTAAGGAATGAAAACCAGAAATTGGCAAGAACACACTTACCACAACGAGAAAACGCACCAAGGAATGGAATCATGGAACCCCACAGAGCATGCAAAATCCCAGGAGAGCAGATTCTACAATGAATTTTTGAGCTCCAAGAATTCACAACAATGGTGTTTTAGATAAATGGAGAAGAAATGAGCTTTGGGGAAGGAGACTTACCCATAATTAAGAGAACAAGAATTTAAGAAGAACAAATGATTTTCCCCAGGCATCAGAACTGAATAGAGCAATTTAGAGAGAGATTTTGGTGTTTCAAAGTTGAGGGAGTTGAAGAATGATGGCTGGGAAAAAGAAGGGAAAAGTTTATATACTGCCCAGGGGTCCTTCATCGCGATCGCGAAGGGACCCCTCGCGGTCGCGAGGATCACGCTGGTTAGACCATCGCGATCGCGAGATCTAGCCACGCGGTCATAATGAGCAAAGAGGAAGGGGCTTCACCTCAGTCACGACAAGCGATGTCGTGATCGCAAAGAACAAGGAACCAGGTGCTTCATCGCGGTCGCGAGGGAGGAAGCTCGCGATCGCAATTAAGGCCTGAGGCCTGCACCTGCAACAGCCAAAAATTTGTAACTTTTCCACAAGTCTACGGGGCATTCCGGGAACAATTGGAAATCGATATTCAAAAACAAATAATGCTAACAGAGTGGAAACGACGTTCCGGACTCAACGAAATCGACAAAACTTCCATACAAAGTCATTTCAGAGAAATGTTGACCCAAGTCAACACTAACCAACCCGCAACCAAACACCCAAAATGAGCCTGGCTCACCCAGAACTCAAACTAACCATCTACCTAACCCAAACTCAACATTCCAGAGCTGATGGAATCGTCAGATTTTGAATCTGATGCTCTTATCATCGAAAACTGACCCAGGTTACACTTTCAACTCCAAATGGTCTGAAAATAAAAAAAGCAACATAAAGCCCACACCGGAAGTTATCAGGCCTCAACTAAAGGTCCAACTAGCCCAAACTCAATGCTCTGGAGCTAACAGAACTGTCGAAATTCGATTGCAAGCATGTTAGCTAAGATTGTTGACTAAAGTCAATGATATTCTAAGTTAAGGCTTTAAAAATAGGCAAATGGACAAAACAACCAAACAAATGAGAAGGGCACCAAACTACCGGCCTTAGCAAGACATAGATGACTTGGGGTCTCTGCAGAAAAGCTCTAACGGTACAATGAATGCATAAATGCGAAGATGACCGAAAGGGTCATCACAACATCCACTACTAAAAAGACTTTCATCCTCGAAAGTCAAGAAGAAGAGAGTACCTAAAGGATCGAACAACTGCGGATACTGAGCACGCAACTCACTCTCGATCTCCCAAGTAGCCTTCTCGACCGAACGATGCCTCCACTAAACTTTTAGTACCGGAATCTCCCTAGATCTCAATCTCCTAATATCTTTGTCCAAAATAACAATCGGCTCCTCAACAAAGGATAAACTTTCATCTAACTGAACTGAATCCCAATGCAACACATGGGACTCATCTGGAACATACCAACGCAACATCGATACATGAAAAACTGGGTGAACAGCTAAAAACATCGGAGCCAAAGCTAATATGTAGGCAACACTACCAACCCTCTGTAGAATCTCAAACGGCCCAATGAACCTGGGGCTAGGCTTTCCCCGCCGACCAAATCTCATCATGCCCTTTACGGGCAATAATTGAAGGAATACCAGGTCACCAATATTGAACTCGAAGGAACAAAGTTTACGATGAGCGTAGCTCTTCTGCCTACTCTAGGTTGCTTTGATTCTATATTGAATCAAATAGACTCGGTCTAAGGAATCTCTAAGCAAATTTGTACTCTGCGGTCTGGACTCTAACCCATCAAACTAACTAATCGGCGATCTGGAATGCCTACCATACAAGGCCTTGAAAGGTGCCATGTCGATGCTCGAATGAAAGCTATAATTGTAACCAAACTCGGACAAAGGCACAAACTGATCACATGAACCTCCAAAGTCAAGAACACAAGCCCGAAGCATGTCCTCCAGGACCTGAAAGGTCCTCTCGAACTGGCCATCTGTCTGATAGTGGAAAGCAGTACTAAGCTGAACCTCTGTACCCAAATCCCTATGTATAGCTCTCCAAAATTGAGATATAAACTAAGTGCTGCAGTTTGAAATGATAGAAGTTGGGACCTCATGCAATCGAACAGTCTCACGAATGTAAATCAGAGCTAACCTCTCAGCACCGTAGGAAGTCTGAACCGGCAAAAAGTGGGCTGTCAGCCGATCCACAATCACCCAAATGGAATCAAAACCTCGAGAAGTATGAGGCAAACAAACCACGAAATCCATAGTAATCCCTTCCCACTTCCACTCAGGGATGGGAAGTCACTGGATCAAACCACCAGGCCTCATTTGCTCGAACTTAACCTACTAATAGTTCAAGCACAGAGATACGAACTCTGCTATGTCCCACTTCATACTGCTCCACTAGTAAAGTTGTCTTAAATCTCGGTACATCTTTACTGCGCCAGGATGAATGGAGTATCTATAACAATGCGCCTCATGAAGTATCAACTGAATCAAATATCTAACCCACGGAACATAAAGGAAATTGTCGAACCTCTGAATACCATCAGAACCCAAAGTGGTCCGATTGGCCTCACCCTGAACTACCCGATCTGAAGGTCATAGAAACTTTGATCCTCGAACGGTCGGCCCTGAATCTGATCAGCTAGAGTAGAACGAACCTCAATACTAGAAAGAACTATACTAGGATCCGTCAAGCCTAACCAAATAGTTAGCCAAGGGCTGGATGTCTAAGGCCAACGATAACTCAGAAACTGAAAGTGAAGCTAGGCTGCCCATACTCACCGCCTTCTAACTCAAGGCATCTGCTACCATATTTGCCTTGCCCGGATGGTATAGAATAGTGAAATCGTAGTCCTTCAGCAACTCAATCCACCTCTTCTGCCTCGAGTTTAGCTCTCACTGACTCATAATATACTGAAGACTATGATGGTCTGTGAATATCTCGCAATGAACTCTATATAAGTAGTGCCTCCAAATCTTAAGCACGAAGACTACCGCCGCCAACTTTATGTCATGAGTGGGGTAGTTGCGCTCGTGAACCTTCAGTTGTCTCGATGCATATGCTATCACTCGACCCTGCTACATCAATACACAATAAACACCAACCCGAAAGCATCACAATACACAGGGAAACTCTAACCCTCGATCGGCAAAGTCAAAACTGGAGTTAAAGTGAATAAGGCCTTAAGCCTCTGAAATCTACCCTTGCACTGATCCGACCACTGAAATGGAGTATCCTTCCTAGTCAGCATAGTCAAAGGTGTTGCTATAGAAGAAAATACCTAAACGAACCATCTGTAGTAACCCGCTAACCCAATAAAGTTGTGAATCTCGGTGGCAGTAGTAGGTCTAGGCCAATCACGAACCACTGAAATCTTACCCGGATCAACTCTAATCCCATCCTTAGACACCACATACCCTAGGAATGCAACTGACTCAAGCCAAAACTCACACTTTGAGAACTTGGCATAAAGAAGATGATCTCTCAAAGTCTGAAGTACAGTCCTCAAGTGCTGCTCATGTTCATCCCTACTCCGTAAGTATACCAGGATTCCATCTATGAAGACTATCACAAACATTCCAAGTACGGGCTAAGCACCCTATGCATTAAGTCCATGAAAGTTGTGGGGGCATTAGTCAACCCAAAAGATATCACCAGTAACTCATAATGGCCATAACATGTCCTTAATGCTGTCTTAGGGATGTCATCCGCCCTAATCCTAAACTGATGGTAGCCAGACCTCAAATCAATCTTCGAAAACATGGCAGAACCTTGAAGCTGATCAAACAAGTCATCAATCCTAGGCATCGGATACCTATTCTTTACTGTCACCTTATTCAGCTGCCAGTAATTAATACACATCTGCATCGACCCATCCTTCTTCTTCACAAAGAGAACAGGAGCACCCCAAGGAGACACACTCGGTCTAATAAACCCCTTAGCTAACAAATCCTGGAGTTGATCCTTAAGCTCTCTCAACTCAGCAGGAGCCATATGGTAAGGAGGAATAGAGATGGGCCTGGTTTCCGGCTCTAACTCAATGGCGAAATCAACATCTCTCTCAGGTGGAAGGCCTGGCAGATCGGTAGAAAACACATCTAGGAAGTCTCTAACCACAAGAATAGACTCAGGAGACATAGTGTCAACACTAGAATCTCGGACATATGCTAGATAAGCTAGACACCCACTAGAAATCAACTTCCTAGCTCAAAGGCAAGAGATGATCCCAGATGGTGCGCGGCTGACAGAACCCTGCCACACAACCGGGGATACACCAGGCATGGCTATGGTAACGGTTTTTGCATAACAATCTAAAACCACGCGGTGAGGAGATAACCAGTCCATACCTTGTATCACATAAAAATCAAACATATCAAGGATCATCAAGTCACCCAAGTCTCCAAATCACCAACAGATATCATGAAGATCTCACAATCTGATCCACTACTAAAGAATCTCCTACTAGGGTCAAAACCAAAACATGCACACATAACAGCTCACTAGCCAACCCCAAACAAGGCAGAAAGTAGGCGGATACATAAGAACATATAGATCTAGGATCAAACAAAGCCATATCAGACTGATGGCATACAAAAATTGTACCTGTAATCACTGTAATCACAACATCCGAGGTCTGTGCCTCTGGTATTCCAGGGACCACATAAAACTGATGATGACCTCTACCTGCTAGACTGCCATCCCTACCACCTGGTCTGCCATGTGGAGCACCACCTCTACCCTGACCACTACCTCCTCAAGCCGGTGGCTGAACTAAGTGAATAGGCTGAGCCGGCAGAGTGGCTAGCTGAACTGCACCCTGTTGGGGGCAATCTCTAGCAAAATGACCAACAATACCACAGGTGAAACAAGCCCCTGATGACCTACTCAGTCGGGATGAACTAGAAGAACTCGTATGGCCACCATGGCTTGATGCCCCAGAAGCTGCACCCCTCGAAGACTAACTGCTATAGCCTTGATGGCTACTCTTACCCTGCTCAAATTGAGTACTATCGGAAGTCTGAAGTGAAGCCTGAACCGATTGGCTGGACTGACCCTGGTTCTGATATGGCTAATAACCTCGGCCCCACTAGCCTGAACCTTTACCACCGTGTCTGGAACCACTGTAGCCACCCTGATGTTGAGGCCTCTTATCTCTGGCCCCAGTGTCATGATAATGCAAATCCTCTACAGTACGGGCATAGTCCGTAGTAGCCTAGAATGATCGACCACTAGGAACTAATATCTCTGCAGGCTCTCTAAACTCTCTCTGTTGCCTCATAATAAATCTACGGACTCTGTCAAACTCAGTAGGCATAATCATGGCCCCAAATGGAGCAAGCTTATGGAAACGGGTCTCGTACTCTGAGACAGTCATAGTATCCTGAGTAAGTCTAGTGAACTCCTTCCTCTGATGCTCTCTGTCGCTCTGTGGCAAGAACTTAGCCATAAAGGCCTCATAAAACTAAGACCAAGCCAAAGGAGGTGACGATGATGGTCTGTAAGCAACCTGGGTACTCTACCATAACTTCGCTGGGCCCTCCAGCTGATATGTAGTATAGCCAAGCCCGTGAGTTTCCAATAACCCCAAATGATGCAACATCTCCTCACAGGTAGTGATAAAATCATGTGGGTCCTATACAGAAATGCCAGCAAACTGTGGAGGTTCCAATATCAAGAATCTACCCAACTCCTTCTACTCCATCTCTGTCATAACCAGGTGGGGATCAAGAGGCTGTGCAACTGAGGGGACTGGAATAACCTTGGCACGAAGAGCCGCAGTAGCAGGCTGCGCTCCTGAACTCTGAATGCCCAGGGCTTCCCACTTAGTGGATGTATGCGCTACCTCAGAAGGTCGCTCTCCAATCATGCCCAATAGCTGAGGTAGTAAACCCCGAATGTCTGAAGACTGAGTTAGGGCTGAAGCTGGCACCAAAACTAGTGTTAGAACTGGCACTGGAGCTGGTGGCACCTGGGCTGTCCTCGGGTCCACATGCTACTGCTCAGGGAAGAACTCGGGCTCATAATCATACTCGGGCTCTCTCTCTGCCCTAGGAGATCTAACTGGTGTCGCTGCTCTGAGACGTCCTCAACCCTTACCCTTGCGACCACCCCGGCCCCTAGATAGAGTCAGAGATGCAGGGGTAAAAGGCTCTCCTCCGCCAGAAGCTGAAGACCTCATATGGACCATTTGCGAAAGAATGAACTAGAACAAGTGAGATTTCCAGAAACTTTCAAGGATTCTACGCACTATATAGAAGAAAGAAAAGTCCATTTTTTCTAAGATGTCACTATAGCCTCTCAAAGATTGAGTACGGACGTCTCCACCTTGATCTGCAGAACTCTACTAGACATTGGCTCTTATACCGGTGAACCTAGAGCTCTGATACCAAGCTGTCATGACCCGATTTCTTGGTCATGATGGCACCTACCCAGTAGGTGAACCAATCCTGGTAGCCCAGAATGGTCAGTAATGAGCTATTATCTAACAATTTAAGTAGAAGAACAGTTTATTAAGCGGAAGCAAGGGAACAAGATGAAGAAAATAGATAATAGGAAAATATACATACATATGCGGAAGCTAAATCAAACCCAAACTCTGGTATCATAGTATAGAGCTAGAACTACCTCAGCAGAGTACAATGGTCCAAAACAATACATACAGTTGTCTCTGAATGGTAGTAGAGTACATACAACAAAAGATAAACAAAAAGCTAAGCTCCGATCGTCTAAAGCTTACCCTCAGTCCGAAGATATCCCAAAATAGCTCCTCGCACGAGTCTCCAATGAGCTAACGGCGATGGCCCATACTAGGATCTGCACCAGAAGATGCAGAGTGTAGTATGAGCACCAAATGCAAAGCATAATGTACCCAGTAGGTATCATAATCCGACTGGGCATATATAATATAAAAGGATAGTAACATAAAAAATAGGAGCAAGTAGTCATGGAAATATACAAAAAGGCACACAGGAACTAGCCTAGAGGGAAGACAACAGAAACAACATACAAGGCTAGCAAGTAGAATATATACATAACAGGCATAGGTGAAAGTAGGAAACAATGCACCTGGGTCCTTGCAATAACAATATATATACATAATAAGTTTCAGAAGTGGACGATATACCAGTAACCTCAAGTACAAGGGAAGGGAGGAGAGGATAAGGATAGGCATGCTCGAAAAATAGGAATTTAATAACCAAATTAATCATACCAATCTCAACTCAAAAACTAACAACCTCGCAGTATCCAATCTCATAAATATAACCGTAACAGGGGATAATGCCGTGATAAAGTAACAAGAGTCTACCTATAGTCCCCCGGTCGCCCATACAATCGAGAAATGCAAACAAGTGAAAACAAACCCTCCGGTCGCCCATACAACCGGAGCATACAATCAACAAAAAGGAAACAAGGGTGGAGCCTCAAACAATGAATGATATGATGCATGATAACCTTTGGGTGGAATAGAAATCTGTATGTACCTCTTTCAGTGCCGAACGGGCCCAGAAGGTAGGTTCCATGGAAGGACACTGCCCGTATACCTCTACTTTGTCGTATGCCCTTCCTCCTACACATGCAGCCCCAAGCCCCAGGCAAGGTCCATGGAGGTACCGAACCCCATACTAAAACTCAGTATCGAGAAATATCATCCGGAGTAAGTCCAAATTCAAGTTGGAGACTCAAATCTTGAGTATGCATGCCCAAACTCTGTCTAGGTCTAAAATAGTGAAAAAATGTCTCAAAAGCCCAACCAAGGGTGCCAGAGCATAATCGAGTCTAAAACAGTGGTAAAACATCGCTAGTGCTTGATCCAACCTAGACTAATGCCATCTCAAATATATAAGAAAACTCAACTAGCATTACGGCCTTGTCGAGTCTAGCATTAGTAGTAAAACTGGTGATAGAAATCATAATTTAACTCTCTTTTACCCCAAGAAGATCCATATGTTAAGTCTAAACCATTCCCAAGTCATTTCCATCGAAAATGGGCCCCCAGGGCCATGCAAAGTTTAGAAAATCAGTACTAGCAGGCCCGAAGCCAAAACATAGTAAGATGTAGTAGGAATCCTCTTTATATGCATGGAAATAATATGATCTACACAAATAGCCACCCAGCAGCTCACAAATAACCTATCGGCCCTGCACAGGCTCCAATCACTCTACAGCACAGATAGCCAGCAATAAAATCACGATAACGATGTCCGGGACTCACGGACACCCCTAAAAACCCACCATCTGTGGTCCAGAGTCATAGAACACCACACAGGACCATAAGGGTGATAATATCAACTATGAAGAATACTACACACAATGGAGGAAAGAAACAAGGCGAATCGGGGAAAAGCGGTGAAGGTCTATGGTGCCAAGCTAATAATCCAACCCAAGGATGTCAGCTAGTACAATTTTATCTGATATATGCTAAGTCTAGGGAATTTATACCATAACCTACCTGTCATCCGATGACAATCTGCTGGGACTACGATATCCAAGCCTGAATCGCTCTGAGAAACCCCGAATGATAATCAAACTATCAAAAACATAAATAATACATTAAAACGAGTCTAACGATACCCATAATACTATAGGAATAGCCGAGCCAAAATCCAGGTCACCAGCGGCCCCATAGGCCTCGCAATCCAAAACCAAAAATGAAAACTCACATTATGATCACCAAGACCATGGGAGTGCATGCTCGAAAAATCAAGGAATTTGGGCAATAAATTCGAGCTAAAACAGCCCTTAAAGTTAAGAAACCCAATAATGGAATTTAAGGAATGAAAACTGGAAATTGGCAAGAACACACTTACCATAACGAGAAAATGCACCAAGGAATGGAATCAACGAACCCCACGGAGCATGCAAAATCCCAGGAGAGCAGATTCTACAATGAATTTTTGAGCTCCAAGAATTCACAACAATGGTGTTTTAGATAAATGGAGAAGAAAGGAGCTTTGGGGAAGGAGACTTACCCATAATTAAGAGAACAAGAATTTGAGAAGAACAAATGATTTTCCCTAGGCCTTAGAAATGAGTAGAGCAATTCAGAGAGAGATTTTGGTGTTTTAAAGTTGAGGGAGTTGAAGAATGATGGCTGGAAAACTGAAGGGAAAAGTTTATATACTGCCCAGGGGTCCTTTATCGCGATCGCGAAGGGACCCCTCACGGTCGCGAGGACCATACTGGCTAGACCATCGCGATCGCGAGATCTAGCCACATGGTCATGATGAGCAAAGAGAAAGAGGATTCACTGTGGTCACGACAAGCGACATCGCAATTGCAAAGAACAAGGAACAAGGTGCTTCATCACGGTCATGAGGGAGGAAGCTTGCGATCGCGATTAAGGCCTGAGGCCTGCACCTGCAACAGCCAAAAATCTGCAACTTTTCCACAACTCTACAGGGCATTTCGGGAACAATCAAAAATCAATATTCAAAAACTAATAATGCTAACAGAGTGGAAACAACATTCCAGACTCAACATAATCGACCAAACTTCTATACGAGGTCATTTTGGAGAAATGTTGACCCAAGCCAACACTAACCAACACGCAACCAAACACCCGAAATGAGCCTGGCTCACCCAGAACCCAAACCAACCATCTAACTAACCCAAACTCAACATTTCAGAGCTGATGGAATTGTTGGATTTTGAATCTGACGCTCCGATCATCGAAAGTTGACCCAGGTTGCACTTTCAACTCTAAATGGCCTAAAAATAAAAAAAGCAACACAAAGCCCATATCAGAAGTTCTCAAGCCTCAACTAAGGGTCCAACTAGACCAAACTCAATGCTTTAGAGCTAACAGAACTGTCAGAATTCAATTCCGAGCATGTTAGCTATGAATGTTGACTAAAGTATTCTAAGTTAAGGCTCTAAAAATAGACAAATGGCCAAAACAACCAAACGAATGACTAGGGCACCAAACTACTGGTCCCAGCAAGTCATAGATGACCTGGGATCACTACAGGAAAGCTCTAATGGTACAATGAATGTGTAAACGCGAAGATGACCGAAAGGGTCATCACAAAAACCAACTTAATTTAAACCATAATAAAAGTTGCACTACCATAAATAAAAAATTTGGAACTGATTCAAATGACTAAAACATCACCTATGAATTTGAAGTCATCGTACCTGATTTCTAACCCAAATAATGTCTAAGATATCCAAAACAACTATAATGAATAGTAAATAATAAGAGTTTTATTTCCCGAAAGAGGGACAACAACTCAAAGTGAATCCACGACAGCCTGAGAAGTAGTGCTCACCCTTGAATCTATGGTCAATCGCCTAGTCTAGCTGAGGTTGCATATTAGTCTTTGAAACATGAGTTGTACTCAATAAATGAAGAGTACAGGGTAGTATTTGTACAAAATACTATATGCTGGTAGGTATCATAGGCTGACCCAGTTAGAAAAAATATGCAATCAAATCAAGTAACAGGTAATAGGCTTCCTAACACGTAGCAAATAATTCAATTCTCAGATAACTATCTCAAGTCAATTCAATGACAAAAATACAAAGTTCAAATAAGTCACGGAATACCACCACAAAAATGTAAATGAATCACTTTCAATGATCACAATACATGGAACCTATGCCCATATACCTCCCATAAATGCAACTTGTACCTCTATTCTCAACTTACTTCACAATACCATCTCACCATGATAGACCATGAAATAATACAATGATGAATGAAAGAGTGTACATACATTCCAAGAGTTTTATTTCTTCCTACTAGCCATGACCTGCAGGAGACACACCAGAGTTTATATACTCGTTGTAACCATTTCTAATCAATTCAATATCAATTCATACTAGCGTGGTACCCTATCCTATAATGAATGCTAATATCAATCTGTACCGGCGTGGTACCTGATCCCATAATGAATGATAAAATCAACTTATACCAGTGTGGTACCCGATCCCATAATAAATGACAATGTCAATACATCTAGTTTCTAAGACCTATCCTTTATAATATACACAGTTCACTTAGAGTCACACTTACACCTATTTACCTCAGTTTTCTTACCAATCCTTATACTTATAGCTTATTCAATCAAGCATAATATAAAAAACACATATAACTCAAACATGTTCAAAGAATAATCGTCGATTAAATAATTCAATCACATACATATAATAAAATGAGCCTCAACTCTAATTTAAAACCACAACCTACCTCGAGTGAAGAATTACTCCCGCTAGCTACCTCGCAATTGTCTTGCCTTTCCTTAACACTTCAGATCGCTCAAGGGCTATAAATAATAATTATACAAGAGTAATTAATCATTTACTATCAACTTTAGGTCTTGAGCATTTAACCCACTAATTCCTATTAATCAATAACTAGTCTCATAACATTCATAGAAACAATACCAAAAGGGTTTCAAATCAAGTTAACCTCTTTTTAGCCATTTCTTTGCCTAAAAGTTTCATTTTTATGGAATCCAGGGTTCCCCATTAGTCTAAATCATGTTAAGAACTATAAACTTCTTTCTAAGAATCATGTAAATGCATCCTAGGATCAATTCTAGGTGAAATTGGACCTACCCATAGGGTTTTCCCCAAGTTTTATTCTTTTAGGGCTAAATTTCAAGAATTCTACCATCAATCCTCAACCTGAAGGTCTTACAAAGATTAATGATTAATACACAAGGAGGTTTATGGAGTTACTTACCTCAAACAAAGGAGAATGCTCTAGTTTTTTTAGAATACTGCTTCTTAAAGCTCTTAAACAAAATAGGAGTTGTGGAAAAATAACATAAAAAATTAAAAAAGTGCAGGTAAACTACCTGCACTCTCATCGTGGTGATTCGAGTCTCATCGCGGGGATTTGAGTCTCATCGCGGAAAGGATGACTCATCATGATGGCCCATCGTGATAAGAGTGCTCCTCATTATGACAAACATTAATTTCCATGTGACGACCTGATTTCTCGATCATGATGGCACCTACAACTCCCTAGTAGGATAACCAATCTCCGTAGCCCAAAATGGTTAGTAATGGGCTACCTTCTAACAGTTTAAGTGTAAGAACAAATAAATAAGTGAAAGAAAGGGAACAAGATGAATAAACAGGATAACCGGAGTAATATAAATGCAAAGCGAAAGCTAAACCATCCTAAAACCTGGTAGCATAGTGTATAAGAGCCGGACTACAACAGGAGTACACAAGGATCCAAAAGAGATATATACATAAGCTGTCTCTCAATAGTAACAGAGTGCAGAATATACAAAAGATAAACTAAGTCAAGCTATGAATGCCAAGAGCTCACCCTCAGCCTTGATGATCCAAAAGTAGCTGCCCGCACGAGTCTCTGGCGCTCTAACGGTGATGGCCCATACCAGGATCTGCACCAGAAGATACAGGGGGGTAGGGTGAGCACCAAATGCAAGCATAAGGTACCCAGTAGGTATCATAGGTCGACTGGGCACATATAAAGTAAAAGAACAGTACGAAGCAGAGTAGAAACAAACAGTCACAGAAATCAACGATAAAGTACACAGGAACTAGCCCAGAGGGAAGACAACAGAAAGCAACAAGCAAGGCTAGGAAATAGAATATATACATGGCAAACACAGGTGAAAAAAAGAACGACGCACCTGGGATCCTTGCAACAACAGTATATATAGATAAATTCTAGCAAAGGATGGTATACCGGTAACCTCAAGTATATAGAATGGGAGGGAAGGATAAAGTAGATATGCTCGATAAACAGAATGAATAAACACCTAAACCATGCCAATTCTCAATCCATAATTAACAGTCTAGCAAGTCCAATTCCACACTTATAACCGTAGTAGAGAACAAATCTGAAATTAAGTAAAGAGAGTCTACCTATAGTCCCTCGGCCGCCCATACAACTGAGGAACGCAATCAAATGAAAACAAACCCTACGGCATCCCATATGATATGATCATCACAAATAGTTCCCGACAGCTCACAATCAACCTGATGGCCCTGCACAGGCTCCGAAGCTACTCAGCAAGCATAACTAGACTAGAAGGATATTTCTATGTCCGGGACTCATGGACATTCCAAATAATCCCACCTTCTATGTTCCAGAGTCAACAAGACCTCACGGGGTCCCAAGGGTAATAAATACACCAACTAATAGGAATACTACACACAATGGAGGAAAGAAATAGGATGAATCATGGAAAAGCGATCAAGGTCTGTGGTACCAACCTAATAACCTAACCCAAGGATGCCAACTAGTAAAATTTTACCCGATATATGCGAAGTCTAGGGAGTTAAGCCGTAAAGGTGAAAACCCAAGTCAAGAAGGAAAATCTACCACTCCTAAGAGCATGCACCAACTGGACGGCCATAATTCACAAGGAAAACTCAAGCTTTAGAGGAGAGCATCAATGGAGGTTTTAGGAAAATTCAAGGCAGGAGGGAGCTTACCAAACGACAAAGAAGAGCGGAAAATCCACAAACAATTATCACCCCAAGTCTTAGAATCAATATAGAGCAATTTGGGAGAGAGGAAATAGAATTTAGAGAGAGAAACAATGAGCTGCAATGGCTGAAAAATGTACTTCCAGCTATTTATAGTTGAAGGAAAATGGCCAGCGCCATCGGCGCTAGGCCAGCGCCAACAACGCTGAAAGGGTGGCAGGCGCCTCAGCCCTATCGCACTAGGAGTGGCGCGATCGAGCTTGTCACACCTCGAGGTTACCCCTTAGACATAAGACGGGACTTGGGACTACAAGTTCCCCAAGTAAACCCCATGGTCATAGCATACTCAAGTATAACAATAAATAAGAGCGGAAGCATAATAGGGTAATTCAAAAATAGATAACATAATAGATAAGTCTGGGAATCACATAGGGATACACAATCTAGAAAGAATTTCAAATGTTGCCTATGTATGAAAAGCCTCTACTCATAGCATAAAGAGTTGCTAGGACAAGACCCTAGCTAACTCGAAGTACAGAAATAAAAGCTAGCACAACTAGCAACATAACTAGTCCTCGACCTAAAATGACTCACCAATAGCTGACAAATAGAGTGGCCCGGGAACTCTA
The DNA here is from genome assembly GCA_003996215.1 of Jaltomata sinuosa. Lineage (NCBI taxonomy): Eukaryota > Viridiplantae > Streptophyta > Magnoliopsida > Solanales > Solanaceae > Jaltomata > Jaltomata sinuosa. The sequence goes on along the minus strand of QJPP01003627.1, from coordinate 93,024 downwards.
GCCACGTGCCTGAAGAGGAACACCTGAATCTGCATCATCAAAGGATGCAGCAAGAGATGCGTCAGTATTATAGGATGAACCAAGTATGTGAGTGATGCATGAATCATGATAAAAATAGTTTAAAGCATGCTTAAGAATTAACTTATAACATAACGAAGGACGTGAAATAATATCAAGGTATAAGGAAATAAAACATAACATAAAGCTTAAGTTCATAGTATAGAATCATATAACTTCATAGCTTGAAAATAAACATGTGGGAGGTTCTTTTAACCGGCATAAACCATGATGAGCTACATGGAGTCTGATATATCTGCCCTATCGAAAAGACCCAATATACCTTTCCAGAGTATAGAGGCATGACATGTGGTGTGATCACTAAATCTGATGCCCAACAGAGGGGACTTAGAACCTACGGGGGCACGTAGTTCTGGGACCGTGGGTACTCTCACCCTGTCCAACTCGGTGTTAAATACTACTCCCAAAATATATAACATGTGCTCACATACATATGACATATCTGATGCCAAACTTGTTCATAACTTGTTCATACTTGTTCATACCCCGGATAGTCATACTACTCATGAGTTTTAGTTTAGAAAATGGCTCATGAGCATTGATGGAACATCGAGTATCTTGTCTTGTATAATACTTTATGACATGGAAAGACTTGCAAACTTCATGACTTGTAAAATTTGCATAACTCTAGTTCAATTTCATAAAACATATACTTTCATAGAACATAGGAACTAGGCATGCACATGCTTAAAAATCCATAAGGAACATGCTATCAAAATCCAATTTGCATAAATCAACTTCATGCATGTAGAAATTTCCATGGTAAAACTTCAATTCATGAAATAAGGGTTGACATGTAAAAACCCATTTGAAATCACGCAATTTAAATAGTAATTTCATAACCAAATCATAAGAAGATCATATTGAGCAAAACCCATAAGAATTGGATAAGAACCTTAATTTGAAGGTCATGAAATCAAAACTTGAATTAGGGGTTTTGGGTACAAGGGTGAAAGGAACCTGTTGTTGATTATCCACATACCTTAATTGAAGCTAACCCACTTGAATTGAAAAGACTTAGGAGGCATGAACTTGGAGCTTGAAACTTGAAGCTTGGAGAAGAACTTTTCCTTTTTGGGAGAAGAATGAAGATCTTAGAAGGAACTTAGGCTAATGAGGGTGAAAACCCTTCTAGAAATAGTCAAAACGACATCATTTAGGATTTAAAAGAGTGTGTAATAACTAAAATACCCCTGGGAAATAACTTAGGAAAGTTGTTAAAAGGGTTGACTTTCAGTGACCACGGGTCAGTTCTACGGGTCGTCGTTTGAACTACGACCCGTGGTTCCCCTCTTGGTTCCTGACAGGAACTTTCAGACTGCAGAATCATTTATACGGGTCAATAGGAAAGACCCGTAGAATGAATGACGAATCATCATTTGGACTCGTGGTTTCTGGGAACCTAGTTGGTCTCTGGTCAAATCACGAGTCAAAACTACGGTTCATCATTTGAACGACGAGTCATAGAATTGAGTCGTCATTTCTGAGGGGACTTAGCTGGTCTCTGGATTCAAACCATGACTCAAATGACGGGTCATCATTCATATGATGGGTCATCAAATTGAGTCGTGAAATCTAGGAAATTTACCATCCCTCTGATCTGGTTCCACGAGTCACAGGATGGACCCGTGGTTTGAACCACAGACCATAGAAACCACTCGTGGTTCTAGACCATAGGTTGAACCAGCAGAAAGGAATCACTGTTCCATTCCACAACTCGTGGTTCAGACCACGGTCCATGGTTTGGACCTGTCATTCCTAGAACATGGAATTTTTCTGAGATTTTAACTTATAGATAGTTGGTTTGAGCTCCGAGGTGTTACAATATCTCCCCTTTGGGATCATTTTTCCTCGAATAAAGACTAAGTACGGGAATACTGAAGATAAAACATCCCAACCAGACATCAAAACATGGAATTCAAGGAGTAGACATGAAAACTGAACTTTTTAACTTGAAAACATGATAAACTAACTTCGAAAACATGTATACATGCTAGGATCATGAGAGAAACTGATGGAATAGGATCGGAGGAAAGTACTAAGGAGGAAACTGGTACCTCAAGATGGAACAGGATTAGAATGAAAGAGATGAGGATATTTGGCCTTCATGGCCTCTTCCGCTTCCCAAGTAGCAACTTCTACAAGCTGATTCCTCCAAAGGACTTTCACCAAAATGACTTCTTTGTCCCTCAACCTCCGAACCTGACGATCAAGGATCTCCACGGGAACCTTATCTTAAGTGAGACTATCCTTCACCCCTACATCCTCCAAGGGAACAATCAAGGCTGGATCACTAGCACATTTCTTCAACAAGGAAACATGGAACACCAGATGAATAGCTTTCAAATCCGAAGGTAAGTCCAACTCATAAGCAACACTACCCACTCTCCTCAAAATCCGATAAGGACCTACAAAAAGAGGACTGAGCTTTCCTTTCTTGCCAAATCTCATCACACCCTTCATGGGTAACACTTTCAGAAAAATCCAATCATCAACTTCATATTCCAACTCCCTTCTTCTCACATCCGTATACGATTTCTGCCGACTCTGAGCGGTCTTCAACCTTTCCCGAATAAGTTGAACCTTCTCCATGGTCTCATACACAGAATCTGGACCAATCAAGGTTGCCTCACCAACCTTGAACCAACCAATAGGAGATCTACACCTCCAACCATAAAAGGCCTTATAAGGAGCCATCTGGATGCTAGAGTGGAAGCTGTCATTGTAGGCAAACTCGATAAGAGGTAAGTGATCATCCCAATTACCCTTGAAATCGATCACACAAGCTCGCAACATATCTTCCAAAGTCTGAATAGTACGCTCTGCCTGGCCATCTGTCTGAGGGTGAAAATATGTGCTAAGCTTCACCTGGGTACCAAGACCTCTCTGAAACGATCTCCAAAACTAAGAAATAAACTAAGGACCTCTATCTGAAATGATGGACAAAGGAACACCATGCAATCGGACTATCTCCCGGATGTAGAGTTTGGCATAATTATCTGCTGAGTCAGTAGTCTTCACAGCCAATAAATGGGATGACTTGGTCATCCGGTCGACAATCACCCAAATGGAATCATGTTTCCTTCGAGTACGAGGCAAACCAGTAATAAAGTCCATATTGATCTCTTCCCATTTCCAAGTGGGAAGGTCAATATCCTGAATCATGCCACTCGGTTGTTGGTGATGTACCTTCACCTACTGACAGTTGGGACACTTAGCCATAAACCCGGTTATGTCCCTCTTCATACCATTCCACCAAAAGACTTCCCGCAGATCACGGTATATCTTGGTGGCACCCGAATGAATGGAATATCTAGAACTGTGGGCCTCAGTCAAAATTTGTTGTCTCAATCCATCTACATCTGGAACATATAACCGACCCTGCTAACGGAGTACACCATCTCCCTCGGGAGAAAACCTCAACCCTCTGCTGATGAACCGCACCCTTAAGCTGAAGTAGAATAGGGTCCCTAGCTTGCTTTGCCTTCACCTCCGCTACCAAAGATGATTCAGCACCATTTTGGATAATAACTCCACCTTCGATCAAGTCCATAAGTCACACTACCAATCGGGGAAGTCGGTGAACATCTTTCACCAACTCTTTCTTCTCATCTTCAATCAAGGCCACACTACCCATGGACAATCTACTCAAAGAATCTGCCATAACATTGGCTTTACCCGGGTGGTAAAGCATACTCATATCATAATCCTTAAGGAGCTCAAGCCACCTACTTTGAAGCAAATTAAATTCCTTTTGAGAGAACACATACTGAAGACTTTTGTGATCCGTGAACACATCAACATACACACTATACAAGTAATGTCTTCAAATCTTCCAAGCAAAGACTACGGTTGCTAGGTCAAGATCATGAGTAGGGTAGTTCTTATCATGAACCTTGAGCTATCTCGAGGCATCAGCAATCACCTTACCCCACTGCATCAAAACACAACCCAAACCGATCCTGGAAGCATCATAATACACCACAAAATCATCCAAACCGATCCTGGAAGCATCATAATACACCACAAAATCATCCAAACCCTCGGGTAGGGTCAACACTAGAGGCGGTGGTCAATCTAGTCTTCAACTCTTGAAAACTCTTCTCACACATATCAGACCACTGGAATTTTACCTTTTTCTGAGTCAATTGGGTCAAAGGCGAATCAATGGAAGAGAAATTCTCTACGAACCTCCTGTAATAACCAGCCAAACCCAAGAAACTTTGAATATCTGATGGGGAAGTAGATCTAGGCCAGTTCTTCACTACTTCAATCTTTTGTAAATCCACACGAATACCATCACTAGACACAATGTGACCTTGAAAAGAAACGGACTGCATCCAGAACTCACACTTGCTAAACTTAGCAAGAAAATGCCTATCCTTTAGGGTTTGCAACACTACCCTCAAATGATCTGCATGCTCCTCCTCACTCCGAGAATAGGTGAGGATATCATCAATGAACATAATCACAAACATATCCAAATATTGCTTGAACACACGATTCATCAAATCCATGAAAGTTGTAGGAGCATTGGATAAACCAAAGGACATAACAACAAACTCATAATGACCATACCGAGTCCTAAAGGTTGTCTTGGGGATATCATACTCCTGAACCCGAAGCTGATGATAACTGGATCTAAGGTCGATCTTGGAGAAGAAACTAGCACCCTAAAGCTGATCGAACAAGTCAGCAATCCTAGGAATGGGATACTTATCCTTGACTGTGACCTTGTTCAATTGGAGGTAATCAATACACATTCTAAGAGAACCATCCTTCTTCCGAACAAACAAAATCGGGGCACCCCATAGAGAAATGCTAGGCCTGATAAAACCCTTATCAAAAAGATCCTTCAACTGATCATTTAATTCCTTAAGTTCCATGGGCGCCATCCTATAGGGAGGAATAGAGATATGATTTATATCTGGAAGAAGATCTATTCCAAAGTCGATCTCCCGCTCGGGAGGGACTCTAAGCAAATCCTCAGGAAACACTTCTGGAAATTCACTAACAACAGGGACAGACTGAAGAGATAGGGTTCCGGACTCCGTGTCCATGACCCGAACAATATGATAGATACAACCCTTAGAAATCATCTTCCTAGACTTAAGATAAGATATGAAGTGACCTTTCAAGGAAGAGGGACTACTTTGCAACTCTAAGACGGGCTCATTATGAAACTTGAAACTGACAACCTGAGTACGGTAATCAACAGAAGCATAACATGCATACAACCAGTCCATACCAAGATTAACATCAAAATCAGTCATCTCCAACTCTACTAGATCCGCTGAAGTGACTCTATGAAGGACTGAGATAAGGCAATTTCGGTAGATTATTTCAGCTAGGACTGACTCACCAATAGGAGTAGAAACACAAAAGGATTCTAAAAGCAATTCAGAACAAACTTCAAACTTGCATGCTACATAAGAGGTCACAAAAGATAAGGAAGCACCAAGGTCCAACAAAGCATACACATCAAAAGAGAAGACTTTCAACATACCAGTAACAACATCTGGGGAACCCTCCTGATCCTAATGAGAGGACATCGCATAAAGGCAGTTCTGGCGCTGACCACCAGAACTAGAAGTTGTGCCCTGCTGGTTGGCCTATCCCCTAAAGCTGCGGGGGTAGACTGAGTCCTACCTCCATGTCCCTTCTTAGCCGAAGGGCAATCTCTTATAAGATGTCCAGGTTGACCACAACCAAAGCAACCCTCCTTTTCGACCAAGCACTCACCAAAGTGATTCTTCCCACACCTGGTACGAACGGGGAAAGAAGGACCCTTAGCAACACTCCCCTAAGACTAGAAATAGGAACCAGATCCTCTACCACCCAGATCATGATGAGGCCTCTGAGCCTGGGTAGGAGCACTAGTAGAAGAATGAACGGATCCTGATGACTTCTTCTGGAAAAAGAAGTTATGTCCACCTTCGGACCTGTGATGACCAAAACTTGATCCCTCGGATCTAGCCCTCTTATTCTCCCTCGCCATCTCCCTAAGCTTGTCACCCTCAATCTGATGGGCATGAGTCATAAGTTGGGAAATGTTCATATCACTCAATAGCAAAGCGGACCTATACTCTTTCTTCACCATATCAAAAACCCCATAGATAAACTTGTTTATTTGATCATGTAGGTCCACTACCATAGAGGGGCATATCTAGACAATTGGGTGAACTTCAAACTATACTCTTGGACCGACATCGAACCCTGTCTCAAGTTCACAAGCTCTTACACTTTCGCTTGTCTTAACTCCCGAGGAAAGAACCTATCAAGGAAGGCCCTTTCAAAACACTCCCAAGTCATGGGAACCGCGTCCCTCACTCTAGCCTCCTTCCATTGAGTGAACCAAATATGAGCACATCCTTGAGTTGATAGGATGCGAGCTCAACACAATCGACCCCAACCACTTGCATAACTTTGAAGATCTTCTTCACTTCATCAATAAAGTTGAGCGGGTCTTCACTCACTTTCAAACCCTAAAATTCGGGTGGGTTCATCCAGACAAAGTCACAAACTCGGGCCGCTACCCCACCTTAAGGGTGGATGGGGGCAGGGGCCTGCTGATTGGCCTGAGTGGCCAAAGTCTGGGCTAGAAAATGGATGGCGTTTCTGAACTCCTCATTCGTGACATCAGGGACTGGAATGGGAGGAACAATATTTCAAGTGGCTCGGGGAGGCATAGCATGTCGAGGAGGCATAATCTAAAATGTACAAGATGAGGATTAGAGGAACATAAGAGTTAAGCTCCATCGCACGACATGATCATGAAAGAAGTGAAGTTTTCTAAGACATCTCATAGCTTTCCTCTCATATGTCTGGCGCACTTCACACACATGAAAAAAACTCTACTCGATGCGGCTTTCAGACATCCTAGGACTTTTGAACCTGAGTCTCTAATACCAAGTTTATCATGCCTTGAGGTTAACCCCTAGACATAACATGGGACTTGGGACCACAAGTGCCCCAAGTTAACCCCTTGGTCATAGCATACTCAAGAATAAAAATAAATAAGAGCAGAAGCATAATAGGGGAATCCAAAAATAGATAACATAATAGATAAGTTTGGGAATCACATAGGGATACACAATATAGAAAGAACTTCAAATGCTGCCTATGTTTGAAAAGCCTCTACTTATAGCATAAAGAGTTGCTAGGACAAGACCCTAGCTAACTCGAAGTACAAAAATAAAATCTAGCACAACTAGGAACATAACTAGTCCTCGACCTAAGAGGACTCACCAACAGCTGACAAATAGAGTGGCCCGGGAACTCTAGCCACGTGCCTGAGGAGGAACACCTAAATCTGCATCATCAAAGGATGCAGCGCAAGAGATGAGTTAGTACTATAGGATGTACCGAGTAATTGAGCGATGCATAAATCGTGATAAAAATAGTTTAAAGTATGCTTAAGAATTAACTTATAACATAAGGAAGGACGTGAAATAATATCAAGGTATAAGGAAATAAAACATAACATAAAGCTTAAGTTCATAGTATAGAATCATATAACTTCATAGCTTGAAAATAAACATGTGGGAGTTTCTTTTAACTGACATAAACCATGTTGAGCAGCATGGAGTCCGATGTATCCACCCCATCAAAAGGACCCAATATACCTTGCCAGGGTATAGAGGCATGACATGTGGCGTGATTACTAAATCTGATGCCCAACAGAGGGTACTTAGAACCCAATGGGGCACGTAGTTCTGGGACTATGGGTACTCTCACCCTGTCCAGCTCAGTGCTAAATACTACTCCCAAAACATATAACATGTGCTCACATATATATGACATATCTTATGCCAAACTTATTCATAACCTGTTCATACTTATTCATACTTGTCCATACTTGTTCATACCCCGGATTGTCATACTACTAATGAGTTTTAGTTTAGAAAATGGCTCATGAGCATTGATGGGACATAGGGTGTCTTGTCTTGCATAATACTTCATGACATGGAAAGACTTGCATACTTCATGACTTGTAAAATTTGCATAACTCTAGTTCAATTTCATAAAACATATACTTTCATAGAACATAGGAACTAGGCATGCACATGCTTAACAATCCATAAGGAACATGCTATCAAAATCCAATTTGCTTAAATCAACTTCATGCATGTAGAAATTTCCATGGTTAAACTTCAATTCATGAATTAAGGGTTGACATGTAAAAACCCATGTGAAATCACGCAATTTTAATAGTAATTTCATAACCAAATCATAAGAAGATCATATTGAGCAAAACCCATAAAAATTGGATAAGAACCCTAATTTGAAGGTCGTGAAATCAAAACTTGAATTAGGGGTTTTGGGCACAAGGGTGAAAGGAACCCGTTGTTGATTACCCACATACCTTAATTGAAGCTAACCCACTTGAATTGAAAAGACTTAGGAGGCTTGAACTTGGAGCTTGAGACTTGAAGCTTGGAGAAGAACTTTTCCTTTTTGGGAGAAGAATGAAGATCTTAGAAGGAACTTAGGCAAATGAGGGTGAAAACCCTTCTAGAAATAGTCAAAATGACATCATTTAGGAGTTAAAAGGGTGGGTAATAACTAAAATACCACTGGGAAATAACTTAGGAAAAGCTATTAAAAGGGTTGACTTTCAGTGACAACGGGTCAGTTCTACGGGTCATCGTTTGAACTACGACCCGTGGTTCCACTCATGGTTCCTGACATGAATTTTCAAACAGCAAAAACATTTCTACGGGTCAACAGGACGGACCCGTAAAATAAATGATGAGTCATCATTTGGACTCGTGGTTTCTGGGGACCTAGTTGGTCTCTGGTCAAACCACAAGTCAGGACTACGATTCATCGTTTGAACGATGAGTCGTAGAATTGAGTCGTCATTTCTGAGGGGACTTAGCTGGTCTCTGGATTCAAACCACGACTCAAATGATGGGTCGTCGTTCAGACGATGGGTCATCAAATCGAGTCGTGAAATCTGGGAAATTTACCATCCCTCTTATCTGGTTCCATGAGTCACAGGACAGACTCGTGGTTTGAACCACGATCCGTAGAACTCACTCGTGGTTCCAGACCAGAGGCTGAACCAGCAGACAGGAATCACGGTTCCATTCCACAATTCGTGGTTCAGACCATGGTCTGTAGTTTGGACCCGTCATTCCGGGAACATGGAATTTTTCTGAGATTTTAACTTAGATAGCTAGTTTGAGTTTCGAGGTGTTACAGCGCTGAAGGCTGGCAGGCGCTGAGGCGCGATCGCACTGGCCTTAGCGCGATTGCGCTGAAGGCTGGCCTGCAACTATTTTTCTGTAACTTTTTGAGAACTTTACTCGGTGTTTCGGGCACAATCGGAAACCGATATTCAAAAACTAATAATGCTAACAGAGTGGAAACAACACTCTAGACTCAATGGAATCGATGAAACTTCCATACGAGGTCATTTCGGAGAAATTTTGACCCAAGTCAACACTAACGAAAAGGAACTCAAAGGCTCAAAATGAGTCTGGCTCACCCAGAACCCAAACCAACCATCTTCCTAGCCCAAAATCAACATTCTAGAGCTGATGGAATTGTCAGATTTTGAATCCGACACTCCAATCATCGAAAGTCACCCGAAGTTACACTTTCAACTCCAAATGGCCTGAAAACTGTGCAATAATCTCTCCAAGTCATTTATGGCTCCAAAAGGGTCATCACATTCCAAAATGTCAAAATCTCTCCTCAAACCCCTCATTTCACAACATATTTCATTTCCTAGACATCACAAAATAATTCTGACATGGCAATGCCAATAACCATAGTTCTATGAATCTAATTTCTGTCCTGAAACTTCCTATAGGATTCTACAACAGTCAATTATCCATATCTAGACCCCATACTACCATACAATGAACCACAAGACCCCAGTCATCTCTAAGTCACAAAATACTAAATTTTTGTCTAAGCTCACCCTACCCTGAGATTTTATCAACCCTTACCTAGGGAACCTTTCTAGACAAATACTTAAGCCCTTACTACTATAACGATGAAACAGATCGTTACATATTTCAACTTTGATATGACAGGCCATGTTTGACGTGTTTAAGGTATATAATTAAGTCTAATATTAACTTTATATATATATAATCTAACATGGTAATATATATTCTCAGACATTGTTTACTTGGAGGAGAAAGTATAACTTGGTCATTTCAACCACTTTTGTAAGGAAGGTGAGTGCTAGGCTGGCCGACTGGCTTAAACGTGCTTGGGATAAGTACAGGTATGGAGATTGGATTCTATCTCATCTTTATGAGAAGCTTCGAGAATATTGAGATTCAAAAAAAAATGAAGGCTAAGTCTGAACAAAAAGCGAGGAACAATGTAAAAAGTGTCTCATTGCACATCGGGGGTGCAAAGAGCCAAGGGTAGATAGCTAGAAAAATGGTAAGTAATAATATTAACTTTCTAAATTATATGTTTATATAAAATATTAATTGATTATATTTAATTATATTTTATTTAAAGGTCATCACATTGGGGTGCCCCCTGACTCAGGCTAAGGTCTTTTGGGAAACACAAATTAGGAAGAAGAAAAATGAGTCAGATCCAAATATATGGGTTGAGAAAAGGGCTCAGCAATTCTATGTAAGTTTTAAAATTCAGATATAAAGTACTTACATATCTGTATTATGTATATATATATGTGCTAACTTTTATTTTTTTTATATGCGGGATGATTGCCAAAGACTCTTGTCTGAGTATATCTAGACTCAAGAAGTCTAGGGGCAGCTGACCTAGCCACATTAAAAGAAGCTTCTCAAATTTGGACCGAGTGTATGAGAGAAACAAAAGGAGAGAGTCTATGGTGCAGACTCTAGGAATAATTTGTGATGCCTCCAGTCAAGACTGGATGGTATTGGCACTTCACGCTAGGCTGAGGCGATTGATGGTGCTCAGATTTCTCAAGGTCAAACTATGAGCAAGACCGTGAAGGCACTCAAGGCAAAGTGAACAACCAGATTGATCAATGTCGCCTGCATTCCCCTTCTCCTTCCTACTCAAGTGAACCGACTGAGAGTTGTAGTGATGAGGATGGGGATAAGTATGTGTCCACTATCCTCCCTTAGGATTGACTTCTTTCTATCTTATTAAGTATTTTGATCCTTTGTGGATATTTTTAAAATTTTGAAACAATTTGTAGATCCTTTTGTTGGATCTTTTATGTGATTAATTATGGTTTTAAATGATATTAGTGTGTTATCGATGTTGTAATTGCTTTATGATTAATATTATAGCACTTAGTGCTACTTGGGGATGTATATTGAATTGGTTTATATTTGACAGGTGGTGGATGCAGAAACTGCAATTTTTGCATCTAGAAAAAATATAGAAAAGCGACATACACGGTCTCTTTTGTCCATCATTTTCCTGAATTTTTTTAAAAAAATTTCCAGGAAAGCGACATTGTCCGTTGGTTTGTTCTTCATGCTTTTATGAAAAATTCAATTTGATTTTTTTTCAAAAAAGCAATGGACTAAAGAGTCACTGTCCTTATTATTCTTGATGTTGAAGAACAAAGCGATTAACATGGTCGCTTTTCTGAAAAAATTTTAAAAATTACTTTTTTATGTTTGCATCACTGTCCGTCGTATTAAAAGTGACACTGTTCATTGAAAATGGTAGGCACTTTACCAAGAAAGTGATTGCGTCAGTTTTCTGTCACTTTTGACCAAAACAAATGGACTATGTGGCTTTTGACCGTCTTTTTTAAGCTTGTTTTTAGTAGTGATATTGATCTAAATAGATCACTAATGTCCTAATTAATAATCCTATGATTAAGAATAATTTTTTATTAAGTTATAAGAAACATGACTCTCTCATTATCATGATCTCCATCGTGATGCCAAGTTCCAAAACTTAATCAAGGACCTTATCATATTAATCAAATAATTTGATATAATTATGAAAAAGAATATTAGATGTCATATATTTATATTAAATAGTATTTATAAAATATTCGAATTATCATAAGTGATATTGGATCTAGAACATATCTACTATATCCTTAACACAAGTTAAGCAGATTTAATGGGTAAATTAGTTGTATCTTCAGAGGCCAAAGCGATTGAAATTTAAGGACCTAAGAGGATAATTGAAATTAAATAATTTTTTAAATATTAATTAGTTGGTTTAACAGAAAAATGCTATTTTAAGTGAAATTTTTAGTCAGACACTATTATTGGCGGCTACCTTTTGATTGCTAAATAAGTGACTATGATTCATGCAAACAATTAACATTCTTTTGATGATGTATCTAAATTGTAACTTAGATATAGTTCCTTGTGTACAAGTTGAAAAGAAGGGGGGTTTAGGCAAAGTGGATTACAATACTAAAAAAAAATTGAGTCTCACTAAGAAGAATCAAATTTTAGTTCAGACTTAAATTAATCAAATTTAAAATATGTTGTAACTAAGAACAATAAAAGCAATATAAAGAAGAAGACAAGAACAATATTATAAGAGAAGAGGAACAATATTATAAGAGAAGAGGAACAATATAGATAATTTTCTTTCTTTCAAGTGTATCAAACATCATGCTTAGAACCTCTATTTATAGTATTATATTGAGGAACATAATAAGGTGTAATAGCATGGCATTAATCTTTGAGGCGGTGGGGAAGACAATGGAGTTATGGATGATCAATGACGAGGTGGGAATTACTACTCACCAAGGAGATGTTATGGTGTGGAGGTTACTATTCATAAATAGATTTATTGTGTGGACATCCACAATATAAATGACAACATTATGTTACCACACAATTGCTTACAACACTCCCCCTTGGATGTCGATTGATAGATAATGTGCCTCATTAAAATCTTACTAGGAAAAACCCTGTAGAAAAAAAATTCAGTGAAAGAAAAAGAGTACACATATCTTGTAATACGCATTGTTTGTTGCCTCATTAAAAACCTTGCCTGTAAAACCCCTTGAGACAAAATCTAGGCCAAGAAAAAAAAGAGTGCAACGCGTATTTGACTCTGGCACGACTTCGGCGAGCCTAGTATTATCTTGGAAGTTGTAGTACAACAAGTCTAGTGCTCGGCCCCGCCGAGTCTAGCATAAGTGGAAATAGTGATAAAACACCCCTTTATTCTCTCTTACCCTAAGAAGATCTATTAAAATAGTACCAAACCCTTTTACAATCATTTTTACCAAAAATGATTGTAAAAGGGTTTGGTACTATTTTAATAGATCACGGGCTATGCAAGGTTTAGAAAATCATCAATAGAATGGCCAAAGCCAAAACCGTAGTAAATTCATCTAGAAATACCTCTTACATGCATGACAAATGGTATACACAATTACAATAGTGGAACATGGCCCAGAATCAACCTATCTGCCCTGCACAGGCTCCAATCGTCCTACAGCGCAGATAGCCATCTCTATATAACGATTAATAACAATGTCCGAGACTCACGGACATTCCCATGTAACCCACCATCTATGTTCCAGTGTTAATACAAGGCCATATAGGACCACAAGGGTAATAACGTCATCTATAACAAATACTACAAACAATGGAGGAAAGAAATGAGTCAGACATGAAGAAGCGGTCAAGGTCTGTGGTGCCAAGTTAGTAACTCAACCCAAGGATGCCCATTAATACAATTTTATTCTATATATGTGAAGTCTAGGGAAAATAAACTATAACCTACTTGTCGTCCGATGACAAGCTGCTGGGACAATAATATCCAAGCCTGAATTACTCCGAGAAGCTCCGAACGATAATCAAACTATCATAAACATAAACAATGCATTAAAAAGAGCCTAATGAAACCCATATTGCAATAGAAATAGGCTGAAATTTGGGTCACCGATGGGCCCGCAGGCCTCGCAACCCAAAACCAAAAATGAAAATGGACAAAATAGTTATAATGACCAAGGTAGTACATACCCGTAAAGTCAAAGGAATTGGGCAAGAATTTCGAGCTAAAACAACCCCTACAATACAAGAACTCAAAGAGGAGACTTAAGGAAAGAAAACCAGAATTTGGGAAAGAACCACTTACCCCAACTAGAGAACTACGCCACGAAGGTGAATTGAACGAGCCCACGATCATGCAATCACAATAAAAGCAGACTCTACAAGGATTTCTAAGCTCCAAGAATTCACAACAATGGAGTTTTAATAAATGGAGAAGAAGAGAGCTTTGGGGCGTCTTGGTAGAGGGGCAGCCATGAAAGCACCTAGGCAAAGGCTTGGTAGAGGGGCCGCTGGCATATGCCTTGCGCGAATGCGGCCAGGACACCGAGTAGGCGAAGGCTTTGCTGGTGTCATGACAGCACCAGCTGCCAACAGCCAAAACCAACTTGAAAATTTCTCCGACGGACCCTCTGGAACACATCAGGGGTCCTACGAACACAAATGAACTATGCTACTCAACTAAAAATGGCATTCTGGACTCAACGGAATAGACGAAAATCCCAACGGAGGTCGATGGCATAAAAAATGGACCCCACACCCTAGAACCAACTTAGGCCAATCTTTCCAAAATGGAACACCATGGCCTAAAATGAGTCTGGAAGCCTCGGGACCCAAACCAAAGGTCCCTCTATTCCAAAATTGATATTCCAGAGCTAACAGTACTGTCAGAATTTCAATCCGATGCCGTCTTCTCCGAATGTTGACCAAAGTCAAACTTTTAAGTTCAACTTGCTTAAAACACAAAAACCTAGACAAAAATAAACCAAAAGCTCCCAGAACCGGAACAAGGGTCCATCTAGACCAAAATCCACGCTCTGGAGCTAATGAAACTGTCAGAATTCAATTCCGAGCATATTTACCAAGAATGTTGACTAAAGTCAATGATATTCTAAGTTTAAGCTCTAAAATAGGCAAACGGCCAAAATGACCAAATGAACGATCAGGGCACCAAACCACCAGTCCTAGCAAGTCATAAACGACTTGGGAAAACTACAGAAAAGCTCTAACAGTACAAGGAAAGCGTAAATACAAAAATGACCGGAAGGGTCATTATATCATCCACTACTAAAAAGGACTTTCGCCCTCAAAAGTCAAGAAGAAAGAAGTACCTGAAGGCTCAAGCAACTACGGATACTGAGCTCGCATATCCCTCTCGGTCTCCCAAGTAGCCTCCTCGACCAGACGATGCCTCCACTTAACTTTCACCACCGGAATCTCCCTAGATCTCAACCTCCCAACATATCTGGCCAATATAGCAACTGGCTCCTCAACAAAGGACAAGCTCTCATCCAACTGAACTGAATCCTAATGCAACAAATAAGACTCATCTGGAATATACCGGTGCAACATCAAAACATAAAATACAAGATGTATAGCTTAAAACATTGGAGGCAAGGCTAACTGATAGAAAACACTACCAACCCTCTGGAGAATCTCAAACAACCCAATGTACCTGGGGCTAAGCTTGCCCCGCCGACCAAATCTCATCACGCCCTTCATGGGCAATACTCGAAGGAATACCAAGTCACCAACATTGAACTCTAAGGCACGAAGTCTACAATCAGCGTAGCTCTTTTGCCTACTCTGAGCTACTCGAAGTCTATCCTTAATCACTCAAACTTGGTCTAAGGAATCACGAAGCAAATATGTACTCTGAGGCCTAGACTCCAAACCATCAAACCAACCAACCAACGATCTACAACGCGTACCATACAAGGCCTCAAAAGGTGCCATGCCAATGCTAGAATAGAAGCTATTATTATAAAAAAAACTCAGCCAAAGGCACAAACTGATCCCAAGAACCTCTAAAGTCAAGAACACAGGCCCGAAGCATGTCCTCCAAGACCTGAATAGTCCTTTCGGACTGGCCATCTGTCTGAGGGTGGAATGCAGTACTAAGCTAAACCTTTATACCCAAATCTTGTTGAATAGACCTCCAGAACTAAGATGTGAACTGTGTCACAGTCTGAAATGATAGAAGTTGGGACCCCATGCAACCGAACAATCTCACAAAGGTAAATTTGTGCTAACCTCTCTGCACTATAAGAAGTCTGAACCGGCAAGAAGTGTGCTAACTTAGTCATCCTATCAATAATCACCCAGATGGAATCAAACCCTCGAGAGGTATGAGGCAAACCAACTACAAAATCTATAGAAAAATCCCTTCCCACTTCCACTTAGGAATGGAAAGTCGCTGCATCAAACCACCAAGTCTCGTGTGCTCGAACTTCACCTACAGACAGTTCAAGCAACGAGATACAAACTCTATTATGTCCCATTTTTACCGCTCGACCAGTAAAGCTATCTCAAATCCCTATACATCTTCGCTGCTCTAGGATGAATGGAGAATCTAGAATAATGCGCCTCACGAAGTATCAACTGAATCAAATCACCAACCCTCGGAACACAAAGTCAGCCACCAAACCTCAGAACCCCATCTGAATCTAGAGTAGCCCGGCTGACCTCACCTCGAACAACCTGATCGCGAAGGTCACACAACCGCTGATCCTCAAACTAATGGCTTTGAATCTGATCAATCAAGGTAGACCTAACTTCAACACTAGCAAGAACTCTGTTGGGGTCCAATAAGTCAAGCCCAACCAAACGGTTGGCCAAGGACTGGATGTCCGAGGCCAATGGTCGCTCCAAAACTGAAAGTAAAGCTAGGCTACCCATACTCACTGCCTTCCGACTCAAGGCATCCGCTACCATGTTTGCCTTGCCCGGATAGTACAGAATAGTGAAATCATAGTCCTTCAGTAGCTCAATTTATATCCTCTGCCTCGAGTTCAGCTCTCGCTAACTCGTAATGTACTGAAGACTATGGTGATCGATGAATATCTCACAGTGAACTACATATAAGTAGTGCCTCCAGATCTTGAGTGCGAAGACTACCGCCGCCAACTCTAAGTCATGAGTAGGGCAGTTGCGCTCTTGAACCTTCAACTACCTTGATGCATATGCTATCACTTGACCCTACTGTATCAACACATAACCAAGACCAACCCCAAAAGCATCACAATACATGGAGAAACTCTGACCCTCAATCGACAAAGTCAATACAGAAGCTGAAGTCAACAAGGCCTTAAGCCTCTGGAAGCTATCCTCACACTGATCCAACCACAGAAATGGAACGTCCTTCCTAGTCAGCATAGTCAGGGGTTCTGCTATGGAAGAAAATCCCTCAATGAACCGTCTATACTTCTCGGCTAACCCAACAAAGTTGTGAACCTCAGTAGGAGTAGTAGGTCTAGGCCAATCCTGCACCGCTGAAATCTTACCCGGATCAACTCTAATCCCATCCTTAGACACCACGTGTCCTAGGAATGCAACTGACTCAATCCATAACTCGCACTTTGAGAACTTGGCATAAAGCCGATGATCTGTCAAAGTCTAAAGTACAGTCCTTAAGTGCTGCTCATGCTCATCTCTACTACGGGAGTATACCAGAATGTCATCTATGAAGACTATCATGAATGAATCCAAATACGGGCTAAGCACCCTGTGCATAAAGTCCATGAAAGCTACAGGGGCATTAGTCAACCCAAAAGACATCACCAGGAACTCATAATGGTCATAATGTGTCCTGAATACTGTCTTGGGGATGTCCTCTACCCTAATCCTCAACTGGCAGTAGCCTGACCTCAAATTAATCTTCAAAAACATGGCTGAACCCTGAAGTTGATCAAACAAGTCATCAATATGCAGCATCAGATACCTATTCTTCACAGTCACCCTATTTAGCTGCCGATAATCAATACACATCCGCATCGACCCATCCTTCTTATTAACAAACAGAATAGGAGCACCCCAAGGAGACACATTCGGTCTAATAAACCCCTTAGCTAACAAGTCTGGAGCTGCTCCTTAAGCTCCCCCAACTCAGCTAGAGCCATATGGTAAGGAGAGATGGAAATGGGCCTGGTGCCCGGCTCTAACTCAATAGAAAAATCAATATATCTCTCTCAGGTGGAAGGCCTGGCAGGTCGGTAGGGAACATATCTAGGAAGTTTCTAACCACAGGAACTGACTTGGGAGAAGAAGTGTCAACACTAGCATCTTGGACATATGCTAAGTAAGCTAAACACCCACGAGAAATCAACTTCCTAGCTCGAAGATAAGAGATGATCCAAAATGGTGCGCGGCTAAAAGAACCCTGCCACACAACCAGGGATACACCGGGCACAGTTATGGTAACGGTCTTGTCATAATAATCTAAACCCACACGGTGAGGGGATAACCAATCCATGCCCAATATCACATCAAAATCTAACATATCAAGGATCATCAAATCACCCCAAGTCTCCAAATCACCAACAGATATCATACAAGATCTCACAATCCGATCCACTACTAAAGAATCTCCTACTGAGGTCAAAATAGATATATGCACAGATAACAGCTCATTAACCAACCCTAAACAAGGCAGAATGTAATAAGATACATACGAACAAGTAGATCCAGGATCAAATAAAGCCATAGCTGACTGACGGCTCACATAAATCGTACATGTAATCACAGCATACGAGGACTCTACCTCTGGCCTCTTAGGAACCATATAGAACTGATGACGACCTTTACCTTCCCGACCGTATCCCTACCACCTCCCCTACCACGTGGGACACCATATCTAGCCTGACCACCACCTCCTCTAACTAGTGTTTGAACTCCTCTCATGTGCTGAACAAACTACAGACTTAAATGTATCCCCGTGGGGGCAATCTCTGGCATAATGACCACTAACCCCATACTCATAGCAAGTTGAACCCCACTAGGGGCAATCATTGGCATAGTGACCGCTAACACTGCACCCATATCAAGACTCTAACGGCCCATCCTATCGAGATGAACCAGCTGAACCTGTATGGCCACCACGGCTTGATGACCCAGAAGTAGTATCCCTCGAAGACTGACTGCTCTGACCCTACTCAAACTGAGAACCAGAAGCCTGGAGTGATGCCTGAACTGGTTGACTAGTCTGACCCTGATGTTGTTGTGGCTGATAACCCCGACCCCACTGTCCTGAACCTCTACCACTATACCGGGACCCACTGTAGCTGCCCTGATATCGTGGCCTCTAATCTCTAGCCCCTTGACCATTATGTTGAAAGTCCTCTACAGTACAAGCATAGTCTGTGATCGCCTGAAATGATTGACCATTAGCAACTAATATCTCAGCTGGCTGTCTAATCTCTGGACTCAAACCCTAAACAAATTTGTGAATCCTGTCCAGCTCGGTAGGAATGATCATAGCTCCAAAATAGAGAGAGCTGGTGGAAGCAAGTCTCATACTGAGATATAGACATGGAACCTTACATAAGCCTAGTAAACTGCTCTTGGCGGTGCTCACGATCACTCTAAGGCAAGAACTTGGCCATAAAGGCCTCATAGAACTCGAACCAAGGCAACAGTGGGGATGTAGATAGTTTGCAAGCAACTTGTGCCCTCCACCACAACTTCGCTAGACCTTCCAACTATTAAGTGGTATATCTGACTCTGTGAGTCTCCAACAAACCCAGGTGATGTAACATCTCCTCACAAGTAATAATGAAGTCATGTGGGTCCTGACCTGGTGCACTAGAAAATCTAGGCGGTGCTAGTCTCAGAAATCAGCCCAATGCCTTCTACTCCGCATCAGTCATAACTAGGTGAGGATCAAGAGGTTGTGCCACCGCTGGAACTGGAATAACCTCAGCACGAGGAGTCGCAGTAGCAGGCTACGCTCCTGAACTCTAAACACCCAGGGCTGCCCCCTGAGCATATGTTTGTGCTACCCCTAAAGGCTTCCCACCAATCATACCCAAGAGTTGTAGAAGCAAACTCTGAGCACTTGCAGACTGAGCTGGGGTGGATACAGAAGCTGGTGCTGAACTTAGCACTGGAGCTGGTGGCACCTGGGCTGTCCCAGTGTCCACATGTTGCTGCTCAAGAATAAACTCTGGCCCATAATCATACTCGGGCTCTATCTAAAATCTAGCTGCTCTAGCAAGCGTCGCTGCTTAGACAAGACCTCTACCTCTACCGTTGCGACCACCCCAACCCTTAGCTGGAGTTGAGGTGCAGGAGTCGAAGGCTCTCCTCTGCCAGAAGCTGACGATCTTGTACGAACCATCTGCAAAAGAGTGAACTAGAACAAGTGAGATTTCCAGAAACCTTTCTAAGATACTATGCACGAGATAGAAGCAAGAAAGTCCATGTTTCCTAAGATGTCACCATAACTTCCCAAAGATTGAGTACGGACATCTCTGCCCCCATCCGCAGGACTCTACTAGACATTAGCTCCTATATCGATGACACCGGTGAAGCTAGACTCTGATACCAAGCTATCACGACCCGATTTCTCAATCATGATGACACCTACAACCCCCAGTAGGTGAACCAATCCCCGTAGCCCAAAACGGTTAGTAACGGGCTACTAACTAGCAAGTAAGCGGAAGAACAGGTAATATAGGTAGAAGCAAGGGTCATATGAGAAGAAAAATAACAACAGGAGTATATATATAACATATAAAATCTAACCAAAATCCAAAACCTGGTGTCATAGTATATAAGTGTCGGGTCTACATATAAGGAGTACAAAAGGGATCCAAAATAATATAAACATAATGTCTCCGAGTAGTAAAAGAGTACAGGATACAAAATATAAACTAAAGTCAAGCTTCGGTCGCCAAGAGCTCACCCTCAGTCTGGACGGTCCAAAAGTCACCCCGCACGAGTGTCCACGGGCAAGCAGTGATGGCTCACACTAGGATTTGCACCAGAAGATGCAGAGTGTAGTATGAGCACCAAATGCAAAGCATATGGTACCCAATAGGTATCATAGGCCGACTGGGGACATATAAGATAAAAGAGCAGTAATAAGAAGAATAGAACCAAATATTCACAAAAAACAACAAATAAGCACACGAAAGCTAGCACGGAAGGATTACAAGCAGAAACAACATACATGGCTAGCTACTAGAATCCATAACTCAGGTGAAGAAAAGAAATAACACACCTGGGATCCTCGCAATAACAATATATAGAGAAGATTTTAGAAAATGGGTGGTATACCGGTAACCTCAATTAAAAAGAGAAGAAGGGAAACAAATTAACAATAGCATGCCCAAACATAGGAGTAATAACCAAATCCAGCTACATAATACTAGTTCCAATATCAAGTTACAATAATAAAAAGTCTACCTACAGTCCTGACGGGCGCCCATACACTCGAGAAACATAAATAAGTGAAGACAAACCCTCTGGCATCCCATACTACCAGAGCGTACACTCAGGAAACAGCAAACAAGGGTAGAACCTCACACAAATTAATGATATGATGTGATATGCTAGACTAGGTGTGATAATAGTAACGTATGTTACCCGCTTCTAGCGTCATATAAGGCCCAGAAGACAGGATCCATAGAAGGTCACACCCGTATACCTCTACTACAGCATATACCCTCCCTCCGGCACTCGCAGCACATAGCCCCTGGCCCAAAATGGCAAGGTCCATGGAGGCCTCTGACCAACATACTAGATGCCCCGCAGATTTCAAAAATCCCAAAGTAAATCTATCCAGAGGGTATCCGGGTCTAAATCAGTAAGTCAAAAATAGGTCTAGCACACGACTCCGCTGAGCCTAGTATTATCTCAGAAGTTGTAGTAAAACAAGTCTAGCGCTCAGCCCCGTCGAGTCTAGCATAAATGGAAATAGTGATAAAACACCCTTTTATTCTCTCTTACCCCAAAAAGATCCATTAAAACAGTACCAAACCCTTTTACAATCTTTTTTACCGAAAATGGGCCCCACGGGCATGCAAGGCTTAGAAAATCATCGATACAAGGTCCAAAGCCAAAACCATAGTAAAGTTATCTAGAAATCCCTCTTACATGCATGACAAATGGTACACATAATCACAATAGTGGCCCACGGCCCATAATCAACCTATCGGCCTTGCACAGGCTCCAATCGTCCTACAGCACAGATATCCAGCTCTATAACGATAATAACAATGCCCGGGACTCAAGGTGATTCCCACATAATCCACCATCTATGTTCTAGTGTCAATACAAGGCCACACAGGACCACAAGGGTAATAACATCATCTATAACAAATACTACAAACAACAGAGGAAAAAAATGAGTCGGATATGAAAAAGCGGTCAAGGTCTGTGGTGCCAAGCTAGTAACCCAACCCAAGGATGCCCATTAATACAATTTTATCCTATATATGAGAAGTCTAGGGAAAATAAATTGTAACCTACATATAGTACGATGACAAGTTGTTGGGACAATGATTTACAAGCCTGAATCGCTCTGAGAAGCTCCGAACAATAATCAAACTATCACAAACATAAATAACGCATTAAAATGAGCCTAACGATGCCCATATCGCTATAGAAATAGCCAGGCCAAAATTTGAGTCACCGTCGGGCCCGTGGGCCCTGCAACCCAAAATAAAAAATGAAAATGGACAAAATGGTCACAATGACCAAAGGAGTACATGCTCAGAAAGTCAAAGGAATTGGGCAAGAATTTTGAGCTAAAACACCCCCTATAATACAAGGAATCAAAAAGGGGATTTAAGGAAAGAAAACCGGAATTTGGGCAAGAACCACTTACCCCAAGTAGAGAACTACGCCACGGAGGTGAATTAAATGAGCCCACGATCATGCAGCCACAATAAGAGCAGACTCTACAAGGATTTCCAAGCTCCAAGAATTTATAACACTGGAGTTTTAATAAATGGAGAAGAAGAGAACTTTGGCGAAAGAGAACTTACCAATTATCGAGAGAACACAAATTCATGATGAATAATTGATTTTCCCAAGTCTATGAACTGTTTGGAGAAATTTGTAGAGAGTGTTTTGGTGTTTAGGTGTTGAAATATATGAGCAAAGAGGCTAGAAAAACAAAAGGCAAAAGAATATATAGTTCCTGGCCTAAGCTTATACGAACGCAGCCAGGCCACCGCCTATGCAGGCACGCGAACACGGGCAGCCAGCACACACGCGAAGGTCAAGCGCTGGCCAGGCCAAGCGCCTGCCTTGTGCGAATGCGGCCAGAACACCACGTACGCGGGCCTGCGAATGTGGCCATGGGAGCGCCCAGGAAAAGGCTTGGCAGAGGGGCGGCTGGCATATACCTTGCACGAACACAGCCAGGCCACCGCGTAGGAAAAGGCCATGGTGGTTCCATGATAGCACCAGCTGCCAACAACCAAAACCAACTTGGAAATTTCTCCAACGGACCCTCGGGAACATATTTGGGGTCCCGCAAATGCAAACAAACTATGCTACTCAACTGAAAACGGCATTCTAGACTCAACGGAATTGACAAAAATCCTAACAAAGGTCGATGGCACAAAAAGTGGGCCCCGCGCCCAAGAACCAACTTAGGCCAATCTTTCCAAAATAGAACACCATGACCTAAAATGAGTCTGCAAGCCTCGACACCCAAACCAAAGGTCTCTCTAGCCCAAAATTGACATTCCGAAGCTAACAGCACTGTCAGAATTTCACTCCAAGGCCGGCTTCTCCGAATGTTGACCAAAGTCAAATTTTTAAGTTCAACTTGGCTAAAACATAAAAACCAAGACAAAATAAAATTGAAAGCTCCCAGAACTGGACCAAGGGTCCATCTAGACCAAAATCCACGTTCCGGAGCTAACGGAACTGTTAGAATTTGATTCCGAGCATGTTTACCAAGAATGTTGACTAAAGTCCATGATATTTTAAGTTTAAGCTCTAAAATAAGAAAATAGCCAAAACAACCAAACGAACGACCAGAGCACCGAACCATCAGTTCCAATAAGTCATAAATGACTTGGGACCACTACAGGAAAGCTCTAACAGTACAAGAAAAGTATAAACGCAAAAATAATCAGAAGTGTCATTACATCTCCATATAATAATGCCAGGATTTTTGCGAAAAAAAACCTTTATGTCACAAATCACAAGCCATACTTTATATCTTACAATTTTATATTTTTCACAATAATCCATCTGTACCCCACTGCATTACACCTTAGTCTATAGACTAAGTCCATATCATCACTTTTCAAGTGAAATAAAATATACTTGAATTACGTATTTTATCTGGCCAACCATTTATCTGTCCATATTTTTTGACAGATTTAAAATCAAGGTCCTCATTACCTTTTATAATGGTGAGCGCTATATTATATCAAAGATACTGTTGATAGTCAGTTGATATCGATTCCATTATGACATAATATATCGAGATCGATCTCTTCTTTTTTTTTATCATTTTCAAGTACCTGAACTTTTGTCAAGGTTTTATGAAGAGTTATGTCATGGTGCTCTTTTAAAGCACTTGCTTCATTACCACGACCATTTTGATCATTTGCTCATCTTCTTCTTCAAAGAGTTTTTATCTTTGGAATCAATTAATCTTATCACGCTTCAGACATGACATAGACCATGTTTTTCAAGGACTTCTCATTGGAGCATTTACAACTGAATTATAGCATAGGATCAGCAAATACATCTGGCAATAATTTACAATATTTACAATTGAATTATCTCTTGAACTTCAAGTTCACATTTTTTTGCGAGGATCTAGATAATTCATTTTATCCATTTCACTTGTTAATCATATCTCCCCTAATATTAGGAAATCTAACATTCACTCCAATCTTATTTGGGTATCCATCTTTGTGCGTGGTGGAGCAATTAAATTAAATATTGCACATTTAAATTTTTAGATGAAATTATTTGACTCCTGACCCTCAACAACAATAGAGGAGAATTTTATTGGCTTGACACATACAAGTACTGCTACACACATCTCATACAAAATTTTCTTTTGGAAACTTTATTCTCATAATCAATAATTTAGCTATAATTGGAGGCATACAATTTGTGCTAAACCAATCAGCATTATCAATATAATTTTATAGTTTGGAACTATGCTCTTAATTTAACAATTTGAGCAAACAACCTTACAAAAATCAAATTACAAGTTGATAGCAAAGCACATGTGACCAATCATAGATGCTTCTATTAAATCATATAATAGTAAATGGTCCACATGGCAGGTGAACGGGTCCATATTCACCTTTTTATATGTTCCAAAAAATTATGAAATACAATCTCAACGTTAACTGGTATGTGATCAATTTATCACAAGAACAAACAACACAAGAGAATTCGTGAAGAACTTTTTATTTCTTCAATATATAACCACATGAATTCTCAATTATTTTTGCATCATATATGAACCGGGATGATCAACTGATCATGCCAACTTATATATTTTCTGTAAGCTTTTAGTTTACTATCACATGTGATTCCATCACCATGTCCATATTTGTATCAATATATAGGAGAAAAAGACGGGTAGCCTTTTACATAAATATTTAAAACCGCTTTGATTGTAGTTATATGAAGATATTAAATCTTCCCATAATTTATAGTCTCAATATATTTTTATTTTTGGCTAATGCCTTTGAAACTCAATAAGTTTCTTTTGAGACTTACTACAACCTCAATTTCATATATGAACACTTTTATTCCTCCAAGTAGTAACACATTAGCTTTTTCGGAGCTATCAAAAACTTGTGTTTTACCTCATATTACAAAATACCACACTTGTGATGAACATCTCCTTTAAGGAGAAAATTATATGTGTTCAACTAATGACAAATTTGTGTAGCCACACAATAACATTTATTTTTGATCATGATCACAACCTTTTGAATGAAAAAATTATTTCTTGCTTTTTTCCTTCGGTAGTTCATAATAAAACATACCACAATATTTGTGTAAGACTTATTTTTTGCTTTTACCCATTCGTAATTTATGATATATAAGACAAACCATAATATATTTGACTGTAAAACCCCGAAAATTCTAAGCTAAGATCCAGACCATTTTCATATGTTGTTAGATTCGAATCAGATGATTTCAAATGGTAAATAGGTGTTGAGATCAATACTTATGTGTGAGAAGTGTATTAGATATGAATTAGGGTCATAAAGAACCTCTAGCTCAAAGTTGAGTTGAAATCTTCCTTACCGATTGAGTTTTAGTTTAAAAAATTTCAAGGGTCAAATTCAAATAATTATAACTCCTAGAATATGAAGAGTTAGGTGGCTTAGAACCCACCAAATCAAAAGGTCTTTGAATCTTCTTTCCAACACCACTGATCGCGCATTAATGCGAGTCCAAAGTAAAAAATTATCAGTATTTTACTAAAATATGTCTGTCTGTCAAACTAACAGACAAAAACCACGAGAGGAATCCACGAATCGTGGATCAAACCATGGACCGTGGATTGCACTCATGGAAATCAGTCTTAAGAATTTATTTTTCACTTGAAAACTATGGGGGGGTTCCACGGGTCGTGAAATAATCCACGGGTCGTGAAACCAACTAGTGAAAACAGTCCAGAAGCCTGAAAAGTGGTCTAAGAATCACGACTTCCATCTACGGACCATGGTTCATTCCACGGCCCGTGGTTCATATCCGTGGAACTCGACAATGAGTTTTTTTAGCAGGTTTTCTTAGTTTTTTCAGGGGTATTTTAGACTTTTCTCACCTTGCTTTTAATTTTAATTTTTAGTCTTTTTAGTCGTTTTAGCCTCTTTTAAGTGGGATTTAAAGGGAGTTACGACTAAGTTACCTCATTCTCTCAATTAGAAATCCTAAGTCAGAAAAGAAAAGAAAGAAGAGTGTTCTCTCAGGCCTAGGTTTCTTCTCCAAAACTTCAAACCTCAGTTTCAGTTCAAAAATCTTCTACAACCGGGCATGTGGGTATTCAGTAAGGGTTTAGTTCGCCCTTATGCCTAAAACATCAGTCTTTTATTTCAAGTTTCATGATGTTAGAAACAAGGGTTCTTACCCAACCATGCTAAATTCCACAGAATTCAGTCCTTATGATTTCTGCATGATTTATATCCTATTTTTGAAGATTTTTACCATGTTTTCAATGACTTCCATAAGCTTGCACAAGAACTTAAAAAAATAAAAAATTTAGCCTAAAATTGTAGTACTTTCATGAGAATTAGTTTTCTTCAGAATATAACCTAGAGTACTAGAATTCAATTTTAAGCATGAAATTGGCCAGTTTTCATTCTACAGGTTTTCTTAAAACTTCTCATGATTTAGCAGGCTTCAGCTTACCGTCAATATATTTTACAAGAATATGTTTTTAAATATAGACTTTCAGATATGTCATCAATGATTACGAATCTAGTAAGTTTCATGATTAGTATGACATCTAGATATGTCCACATGCTTTATGAATAGTTTTCAGTTATACAGTCTTTCAGAAATCATCTAGATTTATTAGGTTTTGACACAGTATTCCAGAACTTTAATTTTAAATGAGCTATCAGTATTCAGTTTGGGAGTAGTATTTAGCATCGAGTTGGACTAAGATTTAGCGTACCCTCAAGTTCCAGAACTACGTGCCACCGTAGGTTATCTAGCTCTTTAGTTGGGCATCAGAACTAGTGATTATGCCAGTCATACCTCTATACCCTCGCAAGGTATATTTGGTCCTCTCGATGGACCGTATACATCAGACTTCATGTTTAGCTCACGTAGTTTATGTTGGTTGTTGACACCAAATTTTGGCCCGATATTTTTCAAGTTAGTATTTTTAAATGTTTTATTCGTTAAATTGCACAAAATATAATTTTTCTCATATTTTTTCAATGTTAATACAATTTATTGATAATTATCCTCACTTTTGAAAATATTGAGATTTTTATTCATTTTAGTTAATTTTAATTAACGTTAATTTTTGTTACAATCATTTTTCCATAAATAAATATTATTAAATTTTATTGAATTATCAATTTTTTAGTTTTTACACCGTTCATTAATACATAAAGATGGAGAAGATATTTTTTACACAGATAAATAAATAGCACATGGTTTTAAATAAACCATGGTTTTGAGCACACGATATTGATAGTCCATGATTTTTCAACAAATAGTTTTGCAACATAGGGGTTTTCATACACCTAACACCTCTCCTTGGTGATGGAAATTTCTAAAATTGGCTAAACCTAAAAAATTCTCTTATTCCACTTTTCTCACAAAACTGCCGCCATCCCTTTCCACATTTTTTCCGGCGAAGCAGCCACCACCATAACCAATGACTTCACTCCTCGTCACCACCTCAACAACGAGCTCCAAGCTCCACCAGCCTACCACCAACTCCATTAAACCCAAAACCAAGAAAACCCACTACATTCCCATCACTCTTCCAGTTGGAAACCAATCACCACTACTCCACTACTCCACCAAACGAGCTCGTTGGAGCTCCAATCTACGAAATCACACCACTACCTTCCTCATTCTTTTCATAACACAAAACAACAACGATAATAACACAACCCACTGCTAGCAGCTCCGGCAAAACTAAACAACAACGCACAACTTCAGCTCCATATTTTCTCATTGCTTGCCGCTACTAGAGCTCCGGTGACAACGAACTAGTCTCAAACCTAATGGGAAACTCTAGCGAATGATCAACAAATCTGGCGAGATCTGTTAGCTCCTCAGCGTTTTGTTGCTTCTCCGGTGAACTGATAGACGTCGGTAACCTTTACGACTCTTCTTGTTTTTTTATAAGCGTGCACTGATTTTGCTTGATTTATTTTGGAAATTGTTTTGTCTTTGTTTTGTTGTTACATTGTTGATTACTGCTGACTTTGGATTTTGATTTTTACTATGACAAATTCTTAACTTTTGCTCACTGTTTGATAAATGAGATGAATTTTCACATGGCTATATTCGCCACTGTCTTGCTTCAATGGTTCACCGTTGATTTGGCTAATATACTAACTAATTTTGGCATTTTGCCTTTATGGTTGGGTTATGTTAAATTGAAATTAATTTGTTGGCCAATTAAAAGAATTTATTCGTCGGATTTTTAAGGCCTCCCCATAATAGAAGACGAATGCTATTTTGAGTTCGATTATTTTATATCGAATATCAATTTACATGGCCAATGAAAGAATCTCTCCATCACATTTTTTAGGCCTCCCCATAATAGAAGACGAATGTTATTTTGAGTTCGATTATTTCATATCGAATATCAATTTACCTTGCCAATGATAAAATCTCTCCATCAGATTTTTGAGGCCTCCCCATAATAAAAAAGACACATTTTATTTTGAGTTTGATTTTTTCATATCGAATATCAATTTACATGGCCGATGAAGAAATTTTCATCGATTTTCAAGGCCTCCAATGTATATAAGACGGGTTTATTTTTAGTTATCATTTATTTAATTCTTTTTCATTAATTTTTGTTCATTACTAACACTTTTACTAAGTGTATTTACAGGTACACAGAAATGCTTTCCGAAGAATATATTCAAATTCAATTCGAAGTTGTTGTATAATTCTTTATTGTATTTATTCATTTTAGCTAACGATAGGCAAATATTAGGTTGTTTCGTAAAAGTTTGTCCTTGAATTCTTAGAGTTTTGGAGAGTCTTTTTCTCTAACTCGAATGAATCAAGGCATTTGTCTTATCTCCTCAATTGAAAAATTGAGTTCAGCCGGGAACCACCGTTGTAGATTCTGAAGGATGTCTAATCCCTTTCCTTCGAAATAACTTGAATCCTTATCTAGAATCTAACTGGTTTCGTAAACTAAATTTTTTTCAATTATTAACAAGGTTTCCTAATTATCCTAAAATTAGGTGGCGACTTTCTTTTTCTTCTTTAAATTATTTTTTATTAAACTATTTTTTATTTAATTATTTTTTGTGAGTCCCGAAGTTGTGTCCTATAGGATATAACATTGGTTAATAGACTCTCCCACAGAATTAGACTTAGTAGTTGTGTACTAGGCCCTCAGTTCAGTTTTACGACTTTTCAATTGCATTTTCCAGAATATCCTTACTTTTCAGATTTTGTGCATATTATGTTTGGGCCTGAGTACTACAAATTCAATTTATAGTTTTTAAATAGCTCATCAATATTTTCAGCATGCTTAGTTATCTCATAGTCTATGTACATCACAGTTTACAACTCATAAAAATTTTATACTCTTCAGTAAAAGAGCCCATGTTTTATAGCGTTGACTTATGCATTCTCAAATATTCATACTTAGTCCAGTTTTCAGCTATGTTTCTAGTATATACATGTTTTCTCACATTTTCAAAGTTAGTGCATTATCTCACATGCTCAGTACATTTAAAGTACTGATCACATACCTTTTTATGTTGAGTCCTTTTGATGATGCAGGTTTTAGTGCTAGCTTCCAGGATCATAGTCAGACAAATTGCAGCTTTCAGTCAGCAAGGAATGAGTTCTCCTTTTTCGGGAACTTCAGTTAGTAGTTGTAGCGGTTATTTCAGTTGTTATACATTGATTAAAGATAGTTGAGGGTCATGTCCTGGCTAACCATAGTCAGTGTTAGTAGATGCTTCATAGATAGTCAGTCAGTCAGTTGTATTATTTTTCAAATGAGTTGTATTTCAGTTTATAAAACTTTAATTTACTATACTCTTCAAGAGATCATCATATGTTTTAGCTTCCACATATATTCTTTAGTTTATCTATTTCTATTTAGTTACTCATGAATTATGCCAGTAAAAAAGGTTATCTTGGGATCACTTGTAGTCTCAGGTCCCATGTTACGTCTAGGGTGTAGGCTCAGGGCATGGCAAACATGGTATCAGAGCACAGAGTTCAATTGTTCTAGAGTGTCTGTGAAGCCCTATCTAGTAGAGTCTTTCTTATGGGTGTGTTGTGCACCACGCTAATAATCAGTAGGCTACAGGGCATTTAAGAAATATTTCCCTTCTTTCATACTCCAAATCGTGCAGTTGAACTATTCCTTATGAAGAATATACAGAATCATGCGTTTCTCCAATTCCTCCGATCATGCCTCATCTTCGAGGTAGTGGAAATAGTAAAGCTCAGATTTTTATCAGTGTGATGCTCTCAGATAGAGTCATCCAAGAAGTTAAAATACTACACAAGGGCTTGAGAGGATCCCACTAGTGCATTAAAGTCTACTGATCTAAAGGCATGTACCATTTTCCAATCGTACAGTTGAGCTTACAACAGAATGTGCTCTCAGACCCTCTTCCAGAAACTTTACTACGAATGGCACCTTAGCTAAAATTCTAGTATTCTAAACGCTTGGGTAGTATAGTCACTCAATAGTTAGTGTGAATTGAGATGTTATGGTCCATAAGTAGCAGAATGACCCCAGAACTAGATGTATGAATTCAGAAGTATAGTAGCTATAAGATGAGGATGGTGATGCTAGTTTTATAGAATTGATCTACTAAGCTTGACATAATGTATGCAGAGAATTAAGTTGATTAATTTACAATAAGTATGGTGGTGTAGGTAAGGTGTATATATGACCCCTAGACAAATTGGTAAATTGTGACTAAGTCATGAGATAAAGAAGAGAGCCTTAAGTATTAGAAAGGTTGATGTGTACCCAGAGTAGTATGTTGTTGCATGATAATCAAGAGATTATAGATAGACAATGTTGAGCCCCTTAGAGTGGGTTTAATTCAGTTAATCTGTGTGGATATGAACTTAGAGATGCGACGTTAGTAGACAAATAAGCAAAGTTCAGACTGATAAGTATTAGAAGCAATGGTCATATGTCCTCTAGTGATAGCCTTAAGGGTAAAGAGGGAGCTAAGAAATGCCTCAGAAGAAGACCTAGCAAGGGTTTAGCATCTCTAGTTATAGCCTATCAAGAAGAGTTTAGCGCCGAGGACTACAGTGATACCCCCGATCTTACAAGAGTTAGTTGATTATAGCCTAGTTAGGAAGAGATATCCGCAGACTTAGAGGGGTAACGTTTGAGCTAAGGGGGAGATGATAGAATGAAGAACCAAGTCGAGTCTTGCGACTCAACTAGTATAAAATTCTAGAAACAGCTACGCTAGAATATCAGTCCATTCTCATTCCAGCGGATTTCCTAGCACTTCAGTCAAGACGATACTATACTCAGACATATTTGTCTCATACTCATGGCTAAGTTCATGCACTCGATACAGATTCACGTTCATGCTCAGCTCTTAGAACAAATAAAAATTACTCCAGAAAGTGATTCTAGTCTTACTCTACGATTCTATGAATCTCAGCTTTATACCATGAGACTCGTTATATGTGTAATTTTATTTCTCACAGTATTCTCAGTTCTATGTACTCAGTTCAGTCCTCAAGATATGCCTTAATGGCTAATAAAATCATACTACATCATGTATATGCTCAGACCAAGTTTCTTGAACAGTTCATGCTTATGATTTCCTTACTCTAACCATGCTTCATATGTCCAGTATGTAAGACACTCAGGCCTTTGCACTTGACTTCTCAGACCCCACCTTCATTGGCTAGACCACACTAAGTGTAAGTCAAGACTGATCAGTATTCTTTCATACGTGATGCTCATTCTCCCACTCTATTACTTCAGTGATATTGGTTTATACTGTCATAGCTATTAGTGGAGGAAGCTAAGTAGTAGCATAGATGAGAAGTTCTAGATGTTCCCTTTTTGGTGAACTGGTTCCACCTTAGCTTGTAAGTGTGGATGAAAAATGAGGTAAGGAATATTTATGTGAAATAGTTAGGTGAGAAATTTTAGAGTATCCCTTTTGTAGAATTTGTGAAGTTACAATTTCTAGATATGTTAGGGAAGGGGAGAGAAGTCTTGGATAGTGTGAGCTACAAAACCATGAGGTGATCATATTTATAGGCTTGAATGTTGTGATGAGATATATATAGGCCTTTGCTTTGTGCGACTAGTGACCCATTAATTAGAACTCAAGGTTAGCTGATTTTCATGATAAATAAGGAATACCATCCGTGAGAGATAACTCTAGATACAAGAGATTTATTCGAGATAGGCTTGAACATGGTGAAAGAATGTAGATAGGCTAAGACCTCATCATCTATATGTGCACTGATGAAATTTTTTAGTTTCAGATGGTAAGTGTGGTATTCAGAGGAGTTAGTGTAGTTGAAGTGTGTGCCTAAGCTTAAAGGTGGTCAACTTTACTGTTTAAGGCAGGAATAGTCTTGTTCTTACTCCCTATTCAAGATGCTCATGCCTTATGTCCAGTAGTTTCAGCTAGCAAGATAGTAGACTTCTCATATGATAATTCAGACATGTCGATAATCGTTCCTAAGGCTAGAAGGCTCTACGTTCAGTTCAGTCCTTTGCACTAAGTTTAGTCTGGAAGAGAATAGTTTTCTCATATAGTTATTCCTCTCAAATTCATGTTCCTTTCAGTTAAATGAGATTTCTAAAGAGATGCATTTGTTCTTTATGAGTTTCAGCTAAATTCCTACTCTTAATCCAGACTAGATATCATGTTAGATATTCAGTTTCATGTACCATTAGTTGTTATCATGCCCTCAGTATGCATACATGCCTCATGAATTCAGCTCAGTTTATATTTCAATTAGAAATCCATTTTCATGTTAGTACTTCAACTTTTAAGACTCAGTTGGTGGGATTGCATCTCTTTTTCGACCATCTCAGGTTAGTAAGACTTCATTTGAGGATGAATTATCCCAAGGGGGAGATATTGTAACACTCCAAAAATTCTAAGCTAAGATTTAGACCATTTTCATATGTTGTTAGAACTTAACTAGATGATTTCAAATGGTAAATAGGTGTTGATATCAATACTTATATGTGAGAAGTTTATTAGATATGAATTAGGTTCATAAAGAACCTCTCGCTCAAAGTTGAGTTGAAAGCTTTCTTACCGATTGAGTTTTAGTTTAAGATTTTTCAAGGGTCAAATTCAAACGACCATAACTCTTAGAATATGAAGAGTTAGGTGGCCTAGTACCTACCAAATTAAAGGACTTTGAATCTTCTTTCCAACACTACCAACCGCTTATTAATACGAGTCCAGAGTAAAAACGTTATTAGTGTTTTACTAAAATATGTCTATCTGTCAAACTGACAGACAGAAACCACGAGAGGAATCCACGACTCGTGGATCAAACCACGGACCGTGGATTGCACTCATGGAAATAAGTCTTGAAAATTGTTTTTTCACTTGAAAACCACTGGGGGATTCCATGGGTCGTGAAACAAACTCGTGAAAATAGTCCATAAGCCTGAAAAGTGGTCTGACAACCACGACTTCCATCTACGGACCGTGGTTCATTCCACGGGTTGTGGTTCATGTTCGTGAAACTTGACAATGAGTTTTTTTTAGCAGTTTTACTTAGTTTTCTCAAGGGTATTTTAGACTTTTATCACCTTGCTTTTAATTTCAATTTTTAGTCATTTTAGCCTCTTTTAGGTGGAATTTAAAGGGAGTTACGATTAAGTTCCCTCATTCTCTCAATTAGAAATTCTAAGTCAGAAAAGAAAAGAAAGAAGAGTGTTCTCTCAGGCCTAGGGTTCTTCTCCAAAGCTTCAAACCTCAGTTTTCATTCAAGAATCTTCTACAATCAGGTATGTGGGTATTCAATAAGGGTTTAGTTCACCCTTATGCCCAAAACCTCAGTCTTCTATTTCAAGTTTCATGATGTTAGAAACTAGAGTTCTTACCCAATCATGCTAAATTCCACAGAATTCAGTCCTTATGATTTTTACATGATTTATATCCTATTTTAAAAGATTTATACCATGTTTTCAATGACTTCCATGAACTTGCACAAGAACTTTAAAAAATCAAGAATTTAGCCTAAAATTATAGTACTTTCATGAGAATTGGTTTTCTTCAGAATTTAACCTAGAGTACTAGCCAGTTTTCAGTCTACAAGTTTTCTTTAGAACTTCTCATGATTTAGCAGGCTTCAGCTTACCTTCAATATATTTTACAAGAATATATTTTTAAATATAGACTTTCAGATATGCCATCAATGATTACGAATTTAGTAAGTTTCATGATTAATATGACATCTAAATATGTCCACATGCTTTATGAATAGTTTTCAGTTATACAGTCTTTCAGAAATCATCCAGATTTATTATGTTCTGACACAGTATTCCAGAACTTCAGTTTTAAATGAGCTATTAGTATTCAGTTTGGGAGTAGTATTTAGCATCGAGTTGCACTAGGATTCAGCGTACCCTCAAGTCCCAGAACTACGTGTCACCGTACGTTATTTAGCTCTTTAGTTGGGCATCAGAACTAGTGATCACACCAGTCATGCCTTTATACCCTGACAAGGTATATTGGGTCCTCTTTAGCTCACGTGGTTTATGTCGGTTAGTAGACTCTCCCACAAAATTAGACTTAGTAGTTGTGTACTAGGCCCTCTGTTCAGTTTTATAACTTTTCAATTGCATTTTCTAGAATATCCTTACTTTTCAGATTTTGTGCATATTATGTTTGGGCCTGAGTACTACAGATTCAATTTATAGTTTTTAAACAGTTCATCAATATTTTCAGCATGCTTAGTTATCTCATAGTCATGTACCTCACAGTTTACAACTCATAAAAATTTTATACTTTTCAGTAAAAGAGCTCATGTTTTATAGCGTTGACTTAGGCATTCTCAAATATCTATACTTAGTCTAGCTTTCAATTATGTTTCTAGTATATACATATTTTCTCACATTTTTAAAGTTAGTGCATTATCTCACATGCTCAATACATTTAAAGTACTGATCGCATACCTTTTTGTGATGCATCCTTTTGATGATGCAGGTTTTAGTGCTAGCTCTCAGGATCATTGTCAGACAGATCGCAACTTCCAGTCAGCAAGGAATGAGTTCTCCTTTTCTGGGAACTCCACTCAGTTAGTAGTTATAGCGGTTATTTTAGTTGTTATATATTTATTAAAGATAGTTGGGGGTCATGCCCCGTCTAACCATAGTCAGTGTTAGTAGAGGTTTCATAGACAATCAGTCAGTTAGTTGTATCATTTTTCAAATGAGTTGTATTTCAGTTTATAAAACTTCAGTTTATTACAGTACTCTTCAAGAGATCATCATATGTTTCAGCTTCCGCATAATATTCTTCAGTTTATCTATTTCTATTTAGTTGCTCATAAATAATGCCAGCAAGAAGGATTATCTTGGAATTACTTGTGGTCTCAGGTCCCGTGTTACGTCTAGGGTGTAGGCTCGGGGCGTGATAGTGACGTACTAAAAGTAATTGACCAATGACCGTTAATATCAATATTTTCTTTTCATTTCTCTCAAACCTTCCGTAAATGTGAGTTTTGATATTTGTCCAACCATATATAAGCAAGTCTTTACACAGAATAATTTTTACCACATTCGATAAATTCACTTTTAAGAATGGGTTGGCATTTCCAATGCTTATCACAAGTCACATTCTCTTCAAGGAATGAACTCTCATCATATGTATGTGTTTCACAAGTTTTTAATTAGAAACTAAGTGTCATGTCTATTTGCATGACCCACCTCAACATCACTTTGAAAAGTCAAGTGCACCACCACTTTATTTTTTCTTTTGATGGGGGATTTATACAAAATTTACCAAATTAAATCACACGAAAATCGTGTGCCCAATATATACTTTTCATACCAAATTGATGGTAAAAATTACCTTCACTTCTGAAGGACCATTTGAAGAACCCATAGCGTTCTTTCTTTATTATTATCAAGATGATAATATTTTATCCTTTTCCACGTCCACAACCATTTGTACAATCACAATAGTGATTTGGTCATCTTTCAAAATTATCATATATTGCTACCACATTCACTTCATGGAATGAAGCATATTCAATGTGACAGGCTTCACAATTTTACCAAGATTGCATTGGTACTTTAACTGAACGTCTTTTTCATATGTTTGGAATATTTGGTGGGATTTGAACTCAACTATACCATAATAATGACTATTTTTATTTTGCGCCTTCATGCCTATATTCATATGTTCAACCACTTGTCTTTTTTCAGACATATTATGCTTATGCTACCACATTCATATAAGAGAATGGAGCAAATCGATTAGGCGAATTTCATGACTTTTCATCAAAAGTACATCATTTTATCTTAGTCATCATTATACCATCACTATGGTGCATTAGAACTTAGATTTAATGTCTTACCCATATAAAGGTGTGTTAGGCCATAATTCATCTGGGACTTGAACCCGACATCTTATTATCATAGTGCATCGAGACTTTAACCCGATGTCTTGCCTTTTTGATGCGGTGAAACTTGAAT
Organism: Jaltomata sinuosa; assembly: GCA_003996215.1. Lineage (NCBI taxonomy): Eukaryota > Viridiplantae > Streptophyta > Magnoliopsida > Solanales > Solanaceae > Jaltomata > Jaltomata sinuosa. Next base: position 55,881 of record QJPP01003627.1, on the reverse strand, counting down.
TCACTGTCTTATCCTCAACTAATGACATGATAGGTCAAAATACAATGAAACTCAATGATAAGCCTTTAAAAAAATATTATCACTTTCCAATTATATAAATAAGTAAATTAAGTTTCAATTATTACCAAACAACCATTGCGATGACGCTATATGTCACATGTAGCATAGTTGAAAAACACTTAAATGTAATTTAGCAGGTACTATAAATACATAATATTTTATTATATAAACCATAACTGCATAGTGACATAAATTTTATTACAGTTAATATAACATACTAACATGATTATTCAACATTAACAACAAAGTAATTATATAAATAACATAATAACACATACACACAATTTCTAATAAAACAAATAAAGCTAGATACTTTGGTATCAATATGAATGAATACTCTTATCACTGTGAAGAATGATTAGGATAAAATTACTTGTAGGTGGCCAAAGGATATAAGAGGCAGAATTTGTGCCAAAATCAACCAGCACATGTCCTCGTTCATGTTTATTCAAATTCAAAAATATTTTCCTTATTCTTATTTCCAGAAGAAGAAAAAACAAGAAGAAAGGGAAAGAAAAATATACTATACCACCATTTAATTTTAATTAGGACATCCGGAGAAATTTTTATATGAAACAAATATAGCATTGGTAATTTTTAACAGTGAAATAATAATGTTTTGTAGATACTAGTATCATGTTAACTGTTCATAGACAATAACATATTCAATGTGATGCTAAACTGTTCATAATGTTTTGCCTCACCTTATTCACTTCTCAGTGTGATGCTAAACTTGCACTGGCTACTAAAGTTATGACATTCGAATAGAGAAGAAAAATGAGCGATTCATGCTGATAACGTGTTGTAAAACTAAGAACAAGAAGAGTAATATAAAGAAGAAGACAAGAACAATATTATAAGAGAAAGAGGAACAATATAAATAACTTTCTTTCTTTCAAGTGTATCAAACATCATGCTTAGAACCCAGGGGCGGCTCGACAAATTTGGTGGCCTAAAGCCAAACTGAAATATTAGGCCTTAATTTTTTTACTTAAAATAACGGTGAAAACTTATGTCCCCCACCTTCCTCCCCGCCTTATGTAAATATATTATGCAAAGTCAATGCTTACTTGGATGAAAGAAAAAACGTAAAAGCAAAATCTTCTTGTAAGAAGGAAAAAATGGAAAGGCATAATTTACATCATTTATTTCTAATCAAATGTATATTATGCAAAAAATAATATCAAATGTTAGGATCTAAATATTCTTATTATTTTAAAAAAATTCAACTGTAATATCATTCATAATTTCAAAAGTTTTCTTTGTTTTTTTACTCGCTTCATCCCAAAATACTTGTCATGTTCCATTTTAAAGAGTCAAACTGAATATACTTGAAAAATTGTAATCTATAGTGTTCTTCGTATAGTATATGAATATTTAACGTTTTATTTTAGGTATTGAATTAATCTAATCTAATTTAGCTTTGAAAATTTAATTAAATTGACTATCAAAAAGTGAAACGTACTAATTATTTTGGGACGAAGGCAGTAAATATTTTGTAGTTGCTACACTATACTTTTCTTTTTAAAAAATAAATAAATACACATACTATTATTAAAAATGGGGGCCTAAAGCAATGATTTTGGAGGCTTCACCCTCCATCCGGCCCTGTTAGAACCTCTATTTATAGTATTACATTGAGGAACATAATAAGGTGCAATAAGCATGCATTAATCTTTGAGGAGGTGGGGGAAGACATTGAAGTTATGGATGATCAATGAGGAGGAGATGATTACTACTCATCAAAGAGAAGTTATAGTGTGAAGGTTACTATTCATCAATAGATTTATAGTTTGAACATCCATAATACAAATAACAATATTATGTTACCACAAAATTATTTACAACAAAATATGATTAATCAAGGAAGGTATTTATGTAATGTTAAGGTCTAATCAAATTTGAGTTCAGTTCAGTTCTTTTTCTTCATTCGATGTAATTGCCATTTGAAAAGTACAAAGTTTTGGGACTTTCTATCCTTATGGTATTTCTTTCGACTCCTTTTGCTGTCAATCTAGATTCTTACATGGCTTTTGCTGTATATTCTAATATATAGAAGAGTGACAGCAGGCAGCTCAAGGTCTCCTGCCAGCTTGTCATCATAGGGGCTTTTTTGATATTTCATAAATTATCAGCTTTAAGGTTGCTGTACCAGCTGATATTCCTATGGCACCTTTCCTCCATTAGACAAAAACACCAACAAATGTTTGTTTAATTCCTTATATGTCCCTTCAGAGTATTATTCTTGACTCGTGGGTCCCATTTTACTTTGTCTGTTCATTTGCAGACTGCATTTATCATTTAATATTAGATAATATTATCCTAAAAATTTGGTACAACTTTTTCTGAAACATTTTTAACTCATCATTGTCAAGTCATCCGCAAAATACCTGTTGTTTACTTTTTACTAATAATTATTTTTGAAGATTAATAAAATAGAAAATACATATAATGAAGAGAGATTAAAATAATATTTGACAAATAACGTAATAAATATTGTATAAATTATAATAATTAATAACTAAAAATATTTAAGGACATATAAGAAATTTTGTTGACTCTTCAAATTATATCAATGTCATATAAATTGGGATAGAGGAAATAACATATATTATTTAAAAATTAAATCATAATAATTAACAACTTAAAATATCTAAAAACTATATAAAATTTAGCTGACTCTCCAGAGAGTAACATATATTATCTGAAAATTATGAAAAAAGTATTAAAAATCAACAATAATTAACAACTTAAAATATTTAAGAACCATACAAAAAATTTGATTGACTCTTCAAATTCTATATGTGTCACATAAATTGAGATAAAAAAGTAATATATATTGGACCCGTGCAAGCACGGGTTGTTGTATCTAGTATTTTCATAGGTCGTTTTATTGTAATTATATGTATAACTAGATACAACAGCCCGTGCATGCACGAGCCCAATATATATTATATTTTTTATGTTTTAATTTATATGACACATGAAATTTGGAGAGTCAATCAAATTTCTTGTATGATTTTTTAATATTTTAAATTATTAATTATTGTGATTTATAGTACTTTTTAAATAATTTTCAGATAGTATATGTTACTCTCTCTGTCCCAATTTAAGTGACACTAATGAAATTTGGAGAGTCAACCAAAAAATTTATATAATCCTCAGATATTTTAAGTTGTTAATTGTTGTGATTTATAATACTTTCTACGTAATTTACAAATAATATATGTTACTCCCTCTGCTCCATTTTATGTGGCTCTGATAGAATTTGGAGAGTCAACCTAATTTTTTATATCGTTTTTAGATATTTTAAGTTGTTAATTATTGTGATTTATAGTACTTTCTACGTAATTTTTAAATAATATATGTTACTCTCTCTTTGTACTTCAATTTATGTGGCATTGATAGAATTTGGAGAGTCAACTAAATTTTTAAATGTCTTTTAAATATTTTAAGTTATTAATTATTGTGATTTATAATACTTTTTACGTCATTTTTAAATAATATATGTTACTTTTTATGTTCTAATTTATGTGACACTGATAGAATTTCGAGAGGCAACTAAATTTTTATGTCTTTTAAATATTTTAAATTATTAATTATTATAATTTATTTTTTATGTAATTTTTTAAAAAATATTAATAAATTAAAAAATAAGACAAGCAAATTAAAATAAAAAAATAAACTAAAATGACATATATAAGGGTAGTCTGGTCATTTGGCTTGGAAGCTGGCAGCACAACGGAGAGGTGCTTCCAAGCCTCTTCTATAATAGAGTAAAATATAAAATAAGAAGTGAAGAAGATTATAAAGTAATTGTAATAGAATTAAAAGTACAAAATATGAAAGTAGGTAATCACACAAATCTGGGTAAATATAGTCAGTTATTCCTTTCCCTTCCTACAAATTACAAAATACTCAACATAGATAGCTAAAATCAAGGGAACTTAGTTTTACATGGAGCTCTTGCATCAATGTTTATATGCAATGTATCTATTAATTAATGGTCATGTGGAACGTCTCTTTCGTCATTCGGTGGTAATTCAACCAAAAATCAGTTTTTTTGGTCCTTGTATAATTAGGAACATTGACAGAATGCAGGTTGAATTTTTCTAGATTTGATTTGGTTTTCTCTTGAGTTAATTTGAGAAGGTGTTCCGTTTATATTAAAGTAAAATTTTTAGTTGTGACGATTTTCATAGTGCAATTTATGGAAAGCTTCTCTCATATCTATATAAAGTTGATCATATATATTAAAGGTAAACACGACTAATTTTTATTATTTCATTGTACCATATGTTGGCTAATTTATATTGCAGTTATATGTGTATTTTTAATTTATATTTTAAATGCTGGAAATATTTTTAAATGCTGGAAAATTTTTATGCATAATTTTTTAGGATACATATGGTATCCTTAGATCATCACTTCACAAATAGAATTTATACCTTTTAGATTACTTATTTGATATGCACGTGGAAATTTAAAATTAAAGTCTTGTCAAAAAAAAATGGACATTCTTTTTAAAATGAACTAAAAAAAAATAGATCATTCTTTTTTAAATAAAAAATATTATTATAGAAGTCATCATCTTTGTTTCGCCATCTAATTACACACCTGACACCTGGTCTTATCGAGTATCCAAATTCCTTTGACCCCATTATATTGTCTAATGATATGGACCATAATTAAATATTCATACACTATTGTCGATGTTGGAAACATATAAAACTTTTAGTAGACAAATCTGATTAGTTGCATGAAAGCAGTAGTTAAGGAACAGTTAGAGTGGCCATCTGTATATTGTCTAAATCACTAATGCACCAAATGCCACTAGAGGAGATAGGTTTTAGAGAATGAGTTAGTTGAACCCCTCAGTGCCAGGAAGGAAAAGACAAAAGGTCACGTTTTTTTAAATGTTAAGTTGCTTTTACGATACGGTTGAATTAGCTACAAGACAACACATTATTTAGGAAATTGATTGAAGAAGAGAAAATCGAACGTATAAATAAATTAGGGACAAGATAGGACGAGTCAATTTCTCAAATTGGTGGGCGAGCATATTTATTAAACTACAACATTTCAAAACAATGTTAAAGAAAATTTTCAGCTTATTTTCTTTGTTTAAATTGATAATTAATGAGCCTCTCAAGTCCCTATATTAAGGATCGAGAGGGAAAGAAATTACAACGCATACAATGCTAAAGAAATTGGAGCTGTTTGACATAAAATGAAAAGGAAACAGCTCAGTAATCAGAAATGAAACTATACGCTTGCATAAGTTGGGATGAGGGAGGTACATGAAATATTGTAAATAAACACAACGTCATACGAGCACGAGTGAAGCTAAAATTAGTTCAATAAACACTTTCTTGAAACAGTGTGATCAAAAGTTTAGAGGTGCTTCAAGAAGTTCATGAAAGAGGGGGAACTTTTAACTTAATTTTTGTTTTGACCCCTATTGTAAAAATTAAATTTTCATTCCTTCACATTATCTATATATATTATAAAGCAGAAGGCGAAACATCAGAAGAAGCCAAGTGGCAAGCTACTGAGAAGCCACATGGCAGTTTTTAAGACAACACTTATAACATTTTTAAAATTAAAATAATAAAAATATTTGAATTTGAAAATATTAGGATTTTAGAAGAAAAAAAAGATTTTTGGTTAGCTTAAACCTAGAAATCTAACATTAAAGAGTTCTAAATGAACTCTTACTATTTTATAAACTTATCTCTTTCAAATGATATAAAATATATTTAAATATTAAATTAAATATTATAATAATAATAATAATAATAATAATAATAATAAATAATATTATTATTATCTCATTGATTTCAAATATCTATCTTTAAATTTTAAAATACTAGCCTTTTAAAAAGAAAACAAATATTAGATTAAAATTAGGAACCTAACATTAAAAAATTCTAAATAAACTCTTACAATTTCATAAACTTATCCTTTCAAATATTATAAAATATATTTAAATAATAATAATAATAATAATAATAATAATAATAATAATAATAGTAGTAGTAGTGGTGGTGGTACTTACGTAATAATAGTAATAGTAGTAGTGGTTGTAGTAATAATCATAATAATAATAATAATAATAATCTATCTATCTATATCTATATATATATATATATAATTAAGGAGAAGACTTTGAATGTGGTGAAGCCAAGTGGCAAGCTAATTGAGAAGTCACTTGGCAAGTTTAAGACAAAGCTAATAAATATTGTAATGAAAATTTTGAATTCAAAAATTAAAAATATTTGAATTTGAAAATTTTAAGTTAGGAAAAAAAAAAGATTTTCGGTTAGCTTAAAATTAGCAATACATGGTTGAAAAGTTCTAAATGAACTTTTCAAAATATATTTGAATATAACTAATTTAAATATTAAATGAATTATAATAATATACATATATTGAATTCGAATATAACTAATAATAAAGATTATCCTCTACCATAGTAATTCTGTACGATTATCCTTTTTTTTTTAAATGTGGAGTATCTTTATCAGAAAAAAGAAACATTTGAATTTTCTATCATAAACATCTATCTATATATATTATAAAGCAGAGGACTATTGAGAAGTCACTTGGCAATTTTAAGACAAAGGTTAAATATTGTAATAAAATTTTTGAAATAAAAGAATAAAAATATTTGAATTTGAAAATATTAGGACCTTGGAAGAAAAAAAAGATTTTCGGTTAACTTAAAACTAGGAACATAACACTAAAGAGTTCTAAATAAACTCTTACTATTTTTTTTAATTGAATATTATAATAAAAATTTAACTTGAAAGATTAATAGTATTTGAATTTAAAAATATTTTTTAAAAAACATAATTAAAAAATTCAGTTAAAAAAATTTATCATTAACTTGAAACTAGAAAACTAACATTAAATAGTTCTAGATATAAAGTCTTACTATTTCAAAAACTTATCACTTTCAAATGTTATAAATAAAAGATAATAATGATAACAATACAATAAATAGTATTAGTTGTAGTACGTAGTATAATAATAATAATAATTAATAATAATAAGTAGTAGTTGTTGTAAATTGGTAATACGTAGTAGAATCCAAACAGACATTTGAGAACCCACATCCTCTTTCTTTCTTTTTTCGAAAAAGAAAACGTGTCCTTATTTTTTTGTTTAAATAAATTAAATGAGTTTGTTCCTAATAAAATGCTAACTACCTACGAGTTTCAAGTTTGAAATCAATACAATTTCTCACATGATCTTTTTTTTTTGTTTAAATTTTTTACAGTTACAAAGTGCTATATATCTCACATGATCTTTTTTTATTTTATTCCGTCTCTCTCTCTTTTTTATGATTTGGATGGCTTCTTCTTCTCCTTTTTCTCTTGCAGATTATAGTTCAATTATTTGTCTTCTTTATATTTTTGGTTTTATTTTTTGTTTATTTTTGTGATTCAAGTATATCTTATTAATTAATTTAATCGAATTAAATATTTGTCTTCTTAACTGTTATCACTTCAATTAATTTGCTTGCAGATGACAGAGATGGCTCGACATGACGTATTGCAGAAGCAATATTAATATGCGGCGGCAACAGATCAATAACCCTTCGATTTATTATATTTAGTAACTAAGCTAAACTATAACTATCATGTTAAACCTAATGATATTTTTTGCTTTACTTTAGGCATTAATACATTGCTATATTTGATTTTGCTTCACTACTTTTCCTTCTATACACAGAGATAGATTTTGAAGATGTTGCGCTTGTGAAGTTTTTTAAATTTGATATTGAGAATTTTTTCTCCTGTGCTTCAACCTCCTTCGAGGCTACTGCAAACAAAAAACTAAAAAATTTGATTGATCAGATATCATGATTGCACATTCATTGCTCGAGGAGGTAAATTTCTCATAGAGAGTAATTGATTCTATTTCTTTTTGGTTTTCTTTCATTTACTTATCATTTATTAAATGTGTATATGTTTTTAAATTTTCCATTCTTATTAGGGATTGAAAAATTATGGAGAAACATATAGGAATGCTCCCTAAAATTATATAGGATCAAAAATATATTTTATTTATAATAATTAAAATAGCAACCTCATCAATAATAGTAATAATAATAACAAAAAAATAGTCATATTTGAATTTGAAAATATTAAGCTTTTAAAAATAAAAATAAAAAGATTTTTGGTTAGCTTAAAATTAGCAACACGTGGTTAAAAAGTTCTAAATAAACTCTTACTATTTTATAAACTTATCTCTTTTAAATGTTATAAAATATATTTAAATAATAAATAATAGTAATAGTAATGGTACATATCTAGTAGTATTAGTTCTAACAAAAAAAATATAGTAGTAGTAGTGGTAGTGGTAATAACAAATAGTAATAATAATAAAAAAAATAGTAATAGTAGCAGCAGAAATAATAATAATAATAATAATAATAATAATAATAATAATAATAATAATAATAATAATAATAATTTATAAAAATTGTAGGAAAAAGGTAAAATAACAAGGATAAGGAAAAATAACAAATCGGTCTTCTTTTAATCTGTTATTGTTTATCAGTAAGAATATTTGAATTGATCTTATTGATTTTAAATATTTATCTCAATTAAAATATATTAATTAAATAAAAAATATGCATTATATTTTAAAATAATAATAATAATAAGACTGAGTAATAAATTGATCTTCTTTTAACAAATTAATATAATATTTTAATTTGAATAAAATTTGAGTTGGAATGGAATTCTAGCTTCTTAAGTAATTTCTTAGTATAAACAAAAAAAATAAAGAGCATAAAGATAAATCACAGCCTAAAAAATTTAATTTTAATATTATATAAAAATCGTAGAAGAAAGATAAAATAACAAGGATAAGGAAGAATAACAAACTAGTCTTCTTTTAATTTATTATTGTTTATTAGTAAGAATATTTGGATTGATTTTATTGATTTTAAATATTTATCTCAATTCAAATATATAAATTATACAAAAAAATATGCATTATATTTTAAAAAATAAATAATAAGACTAAGTAATAAATTAATCTTCTTTTAACAAATTAATATAATATTTGAATTTGAATTTGAAAAAAACATTGAGTTGGAATGGAGTCGTAGCTTCTTAAGTAGTTTCTTAATATAAACAAAGAAAATAAAGAGCACAAAGATAAATCACAACCTAAAAAAGTAAATTTTAATATTATAACTTAGAGTATATTTAAACATGATGTACACAGATTATACGGTTAATTTTTTTGATTAAAATAAATTTATTTTTTTACTTTTTCCTTTAAAATTCATATTCAAGAAATTTTAATACATTATTGTATTTTTTTTAGTTCTTAGGACAAAGTTAATAATTTTTTTAGTTTGAATAAAAAATAAAATTTTGAAATAATACGATATAAAATTATATTTTATAGAGGTCAAAGTGTTTAGCTTGAATTTTAAATCATCAACACTTCTAACAAATTAAATTATAATAGAATCTTCTTTTAATCATATTTTATTTTATCAATTCTGTTTTGCATAATAAAACTTATCAATTCTAAGATAATCTTCTTTTAATAAATTAATTTGATATTTGAATCTGAATTTAAATAAAAATTGAGTTGGAATGAAGTTCTAGCTTCTTAAACTCTCTATATATACTTCTACAATGATGAATAGTGTTAGGTTCTCTTTTTTTTTTTGTGTGTGTTATTGATCATTAGTTTTATTCCTGAATTTATTTACTGCATTCTTCATATTTTAGATTTTTTAAAAATATTTTTGCTTTTTATATGCAGATGAGTGATGATCATATTATGGGTTAATTTCTTTTTTCCCGATTATATATAGGTCAGAATTCAAGTAAGTAATATTTTTCATTCTGATTTTGTTTGTTTGATTTGTGATAAAAATTATTTATATAATTTGATTTGCGAGAAATTTTAGATGAAGACAAGAAGATTGAGTAATTGATAACTCAATAGCTTTTATTTTAATGAAAAATATATCTTTTTATTTATCTCTATTTTCGTATTTAAGGTATTTTCTTCATAGTTATTTATATCATTGATTTTTCTGCTATCTTATTCATTACAAAATATAAATAAATGCTGTCTTATTAGGATGAATTTTGTGAATTTTTTTTAAATTGCTTGAAAAATAATTGATTAGTGGTGAAAAACTTACCTCATGAATGGATGAACTTTGATATAACTAATTATAAGAATGCATTTACTTCATGAGTTTCTAAGAAATAACATTTTTTTTAATTATTATATAATAAGAAAAGTCATATACTAAATAGATAAGATTATGTAATCGAAATTTCAATGTATAAAGTTATAAAATTAAATACTAAAATAATTTTGATTAACATATTTAAAATATAAAATTTTCATGTAGGTAATTTAATAATCGAAATACAAATTCATATTTTAAATAATATAAGTTTTTTAAAATTATTTATTATATATAAGATCAAAATGTCAATTGTCATGTAACACTTTATGAGACTATATGTAAAGCTTTATAAGGTTTTAAAGATATAAGATTTTGAATTTAAAAATAAGAAAAAAAAATAGCATAAAAATTTAAGTCCAAAATATCACCATAAGGATATATGTAAATTTTAAATTCAATCAAACTTAATTGTATTTGCTTATCCATTTGATGATATATTATTTTTCAAATTCAAAATAGCAAATTAATTAGATAAATTCCTTGTTAGATAAACTCAAATATCAATCAATTTTGTTATCTTATTGTTTATACTCTTTTAAAATTAGTTTCTTGATTTTATTATTTTGGGGTCTTGCATAATTATAATATAAAGGTGATTATTTTTATTTATTTAATATCAGATTTAAATAAAGTAAGAGACCAAATATGTTGATGGAATATTTTGAATTTGACTAAAAAATAAAATTTTAAATTAAATATGAGATATAAAATTATATTCGATTGAGGTAAAAAAATTTAATACCAATTTTAAACCATAATCACTTCTAACATATTAGATTATATTTGAGTCTTCCTCTAATTTATATTTCATTTTATCATTTATGCTTTGCATAACAAAATCTGTCAATTCTAATTTCATGTTATACAAAACTTATTAATTATAAAAATATAAGTAGCTAAATAGTCATTCAATACCTCTATTTAGATTTTGTGGTAATACAAAATTATAATTTGAAATAAATAGTCAACTAATATCTCTATTTATATTTTGTAGTAATACGAAGTTATAATTTATTTAGATTTTGTGGTAATACAAAATTATAATTTGAAATAAATAGTCAACTAATATCTCTATTTATATTTTGTAGTAATACGAAGTTATAATTTAAAATAAAATGTAATAGATAAATCTAAATAATTAAAAAATTATGGGCAATGAAATAAAAGTTTAGAAATAAATTAATTGTCAAGGATAAGAAAAATGCATATTTATTTATCTTATATTAAAAATAAATAATAAGCAAGGATATTAAGTAAAGTGGTTAATTATTAAAAAGTCACATAGTGATGTAAAGATATCAATTAATGAATAATGCAATAACTATAAGCCAAGACAAAATGAAGAAACAAGTTATAAATTATATTGTAAAAATTTGAAGGGTGAAACTTTATTTTAGATAAGAAAGTATTTTTTTTTTAATTATAACAAACAAAGTCGTGAATTCTATATATCACGTAAGTAAAATCTCGATAAATAAAAAATTCACTAAAAATTAAAATATAAAATCTAAGCAACTTAAATTCAAACTCAGCATTCTATGTTTTAAATAAATAAATAAAAATCTAATTGCTTATGGTGTGTAACCAAAAAAAGAAGAAGTTCAATTAAAGAAAAATAATTTAAATACAGTAGAAAAAAATATGCAAAAAGGGGGGGGGGGGGAAGGGGAGGGGATGGGGGAGGGATATATTTTGAACTAATTTTAAAAATATAATGAAGTAATTAGATAATATACATAATACTATCCATAAATTTTAAACTGAAAAGACATAAACAATAAAATAAAAATTAAAAATTAAAAATTAAAAATTTGCGAGTAAATAAATATATTTATTTTATATTAATAAGAAGAGCACTTGATAGTTATATTAAATTAATTTTAACAATCTAATAACTTTAAATAGTGACAGTGTATTAAAGAAAAATATGAAGCGTAAAAGTTATTTGATAATTATATAATTATATTTATTTATATAGATTTAGTTTGGGTTGGTGGTGGGGGCGGGGGTGAGGGAAATTTAATTGAGGAACAATATAGTTGAACCTTTTTCAAATGACGAATGACAAATGACAAATGACGAACTCAATAAACATTAAAATATAAAATATAAGTAACTTAGATTTAAACTAAGCATTCTATATTTTGAAACAAAAGAGAAGAAAACTTATGGCGTATAACACGAAAAAAAAAGGTTCAAGATTGAACTAGATAAAAGTAATTAAAATACAGTAGAAAAGAATATTAAAAAATTGAGAGAGTGGGGCCGGGGGGGGGGGGGGGGAAAAGGGAGGGGGAGGGGGTTAATATTTTAAATTAATTTTAAAAATATAATAAAATAATTATATAATACGCATATTATTATCCATAAATTTTAAATTGAAGAGACGTGAAAAATAGAATAATCAAAATTTAAAAATAAAAAAAATCATAAGTAAGCGAAATAGATATATCTATTTATATTAATAAGAAGAACACTTGATAACTATATTAAGCCAAGTGATAAGCTAATAAAAAAATTAAAAACAAATTCGCTAATTATATAATTTGTTATCTTTATTCATAAAGATTTAGTTATGGGGTTGTGATGATGTTGGTCTGTGTGTGTAGTGGGGGAGAGGGGAGTTCATTTTATTGAGGAACAATATGACTATTACGATATTATTTAAAATAATATGATTTAACATGTTCAAACAAGATATCATAATTTAAAATAATTTAGAAATAATGCTTTTATCCGCGCATCGCGCGAATACGTATACTAGTATATATATATATATCATTCACTAATTAAAAGCTTTACCTCCTCTGTTTCAATTTTGTTTGTATTATTTTCTTTTTTACTTAGTTTAAAAAGAATGTCTTTTTTTTTTTTTTTGCAATTTCTAATTTTAACGTTTAAGATCACGAGATTAAAAGATATTATGATATATATTACATATCTTTAGTTTATGATTATAAAATCCAAAAATCTTCTTTACTTTCTTCTATGTCAAAGTCAAAATCAAACGGACAAATTAAAACGAAGAGAGTATATAATATTCCACAACCACTGGTTAAATTGTTTAATATCCATGGAGTAGTTAAACCAATTATTATAGAAAAGAGCCTTAAGTACTAGCCAATAACTGTTTGGGTCATGAAGTAGGGTGAACTACTACCGACAAAAAGAATGGACCATGAATTTGGTGCCTATGTGGCCTGCAGCTGTCTTCCTTAAACGTTCTTTTGTTTTTTTTTGTTTTTCTTATTTCAACAATCAATCTTTCTTATTTCTCCTTCTCTGTATGCAAAGTTCTAGAAAAAGGTTTTGAAATGGACGCAATGAGTATTTATTGTTTCATTTATATACTGTATGGGGTAAATTATCGTGAACACACATAGAAAGAAAAAAAACGCTCTCTAAACACAATAGGGGCAAAAGTCAAAAACGCTCTCTAAACAATAGCCGAAAACCTTAAACACTACTAAAAAAATAGGATTATTGACCTCAAAAATCGAGCACAAGAGGTCGGTAATCTCAAAATACCTACCAAAAATCATCCAAAAAGACTTGGACAGTAACATTCAAGTAGGTAATTGAAACTGTTCACATAACGTCGGTTTTACCATCCTCAAACCATCCTTAAGTGGACGGTTTAAATAAAAAAGGTATTTTTTTTAAGTAACCAACCACGTGTGATCGATTTTAATAAAATTCTATTTTTTATAAATTTAATAAAATCGACATAGAAGGTCGATTAGAATTAATTTATTTAAAGAAATAATTAATACAAAATTGTCCTGTTGTGGTCGATTGTAATTTAATTATTTAAAAAATAAATTAACCAAATCGATCTCAAGTGACCGGTTTCCTTTAAATTATAAAAAAGTAATTTATATGAAACCGACCTCTTGTGGTCGATTTTATTTTAATTATTTCAAAAATATATTAACTAAATCGACCAATTCATTTAAATTATAAAACAAATAATGTATACGAAATCAACCTTCTGTGGTCGATTTTTTTTTAAAAGACCACAAAACCGTCCTAAAACCATTTAGGCTTGATTGATTTTTCTGGTAATTTTATCAAAAAATGCCGATCTCTTGTGGTCGGATTTCTGGATTTTTTTTGCAGTATTTGTAATGTCACCTCCTCAAAATCAACCCAAACATCAAAATCAACCCAAACATCAATCCAAACATCAACTCAAACATCAAAATTAACCCAAACCAACTCAAAGAGCTACCAATACATTATAATCTATATTTACGTTAGATTACTTCAAATCAAATAAAAATACGATCAAAACACGTCGAGAAAGTCTAAAGATAAACAGTTCTAAACATAAAGAAGTGTTTATACATAAACGTGTCTAAATATAAAGAAGTCTCAACATAAACTTGTGTAAACATACACAAGTCTAATCATCATCCTGTCACGTCCCGAGCCTATCCCCTGGATGTAACACGGGATCCACGATCACAAATGATCTCGAGATAACCCTCTGGCACTAGCATGACTTAAGACTGGACAAAATATAAGAACGAAAGCTTAATTGAAGAATTGAACAACTTAATCTGTTATATAAATAAAGTCTAAGATTTAAGATCTGAATACAGCTGAATATCTAACTCTATGTCTGAAAGCCTCTACTACTGGCGAGCTACTGGGACAAACCCCCAGCTAACTCTAGATACTAAAATACTGAATAAACAAACTAATTACAGAAATGAAACCAAACTCCAAGTCCTTGAAGGAGGAGGACTCACCAAGCTGACTAGGTGTGCTGCTGATCTACTAGCCACAGACTGGGGAGCGGGCTACAGGATCTACATCATAATAGGATGCAACACAAAGAAGTATGCAGCCAGTACTATGAAATGTACTGAGTATGCGAGATATGCATATGTCATGATAAAATATACTTAAATGCGTGCTTAAAACTGATATCATGCACACGTCATAGCAAAACATGCTTAAGGCATAACCAAAACTGAAGTCATGTAGTGATAGTAAAATCTGTAATAAAATGGCTCAATGCAATGTCATAAGTTGAAAACACCTTTAGGATCATTGTAATAATAGAAGTTCTGAAATCTGAAAATAAAGAGTCAATGCACTTAAAACCTGAAACTGTTTCTGTTGGAGGTTCTCTAACCGACATAGACCATGTGAGCTACATGGAATCCGATGTATACGCCCCATCGGGAGGACCCAATATACCTTGCCAAGGCATAAAAGCATGACTGTGGCGTGATCACTAATCTGATGCCCAACAGAGGGGACTTATAAACCTACGGGGTCACGTAGTTCTGGGACTAAGGGTACTCTCATCCCGTCCAACTTGGTGCTAAATACTACTTCCAAAACATACATATAGCTCATATAATAGTGGGGCATATTGATGCCAAAACTGATCATAACTAATGACATATCTGATGTCAAATCTGTATGGAAGCATAAAGACATATCTGATGTCATGCAATACAAATAATAAGTCTTAGAGCTTAGTATAGCCATAATTCAAAATACACTTCTCTTTCTAAATTCATAACTTGAAGAATTAGACATGCAATTTCATAAATACATAAAGTCATATTATCTAAACATGCTAATTTTCACTTGAAAATGTGCAATTCAATGGAATCATGCTAGAAATCATCTTTAATTTATGGGCTTTTCAAATCAATTAAGGAATCTCAAATAAACAATAGATAAGTGATGAGAAACCATGAATTAACACTTTAAAGCTGACCCCATAAGTTTTTCCCAAATTGGACATAAACTCTAATTTCATGAATAGGAAACCACTTATAAAAATTCCATGCAAAATCATGCAATTTGGAGTTAAAATTTATAGGAGAATCATGAGGGAACAATTAATAGAAAAGCCCATAAGAATTGGGTATGAATCCTAACTCGAAGTTCATAAATTCAATTTAAAAGAATTGGGGTTTTGGGCACAAGGGTGAAAGGATCCCTTGTTGAACACCCACATACCTTATTTGAAGCTAGCCCACTAAAAATTTGAGAGGAATAGAGGCTTTGAGTGAATCCCTTGCTATGGAGCTTGAATCCCTAATTTGAAGCTTGAGAGGATGGGACCCTTTTTCTTCTTTTGGAATTTGATTGAAAGAATAGGAGAAAACTTGGGCTAAGTGGGAATTAAACCCTTCTAAATAGGCTTAAAATGACTTATTATAGGAGTTAAAAGAGTGGAAAATTATAAAAATCCCCTTGAGATTTAATTGGAGAAAAATAGCAAAAAGTTTGGCTTCAGGTTCTACGGGTGGATTCCACGGGTCGTAGATTGGACCACGACTCGTGGTTTCTACTCGTGGTTCCTGACCCAAATGATCAGCTGCAGAAGGGTTTCTACGAGTCCACAATACGGTCCGTAGAATGATCTATGGGTCGTAGACTCAGTCATCATTCCTGGCTCAGCACTTAAGCTACAGAAGAGGAACTACGAGTCAATAGTACGACCCGTAGAATGGACTACGGTCCGTAATGTTCACTCGTGGTTCCTGAGGATAAGGCAGACCTCAAACTTCAGTTCCACGAGTGGTTTTTATGATCCGTAGAACAAATCACGGTCCGTAAAACCCACGCGTGGTCTTTAGACCAGAGTCTGAACTGCAGAAGGTAAACCACGACTCCATTCCACGGCTCGTGGTTCAAACCACGACCCATGGTTTGGACCCGTTATTCCTGGAAAACTAATTTTTTTTTGAGACTTTAAGTTTAAAAGCTGATTCAAATTCTGGGGTGTTACAATATCTCCCCCTTGGGATCATTCATCCTCGAATGAAGACTAAGCAAGGAAAACTAGAGAGAAAACAGCCCAACCAAGAAACAAAACATGAAAACTGAAAAACAAGCATGAAGAATGACTTCTCATCTTAAAGCATAACTGAACTAACTTCAGAAAACATGAATGCATGCTAGGATCATGAGAGAAACTGATGGAGTAGGATCAGAGGAACATACTAAGGAGAAAACTATTACGTTAAGCTTAAACTGGATCGAAAGGAAAGAGGTGAGGGTACTTGGCTTTCATGGCTGCTCCTGCTTCCCAAGTAGCTCCCTCAACTGAGTTTTAAATGCTGAAGTACTATCATGGTAACTGATTTCTGATTGAAGTATAAACCAAGCTGAATTCACGAGACATGTATGTATACTGAGAGCGCAAGAACAACTAATGGGACATGAACTGAATATCTAACATGTCGTCTAGTTTGAATTAAGAGTAGGGACTTACCTAGAACTCATAAAGAACAAACGCATTTTAGAAATTGCAGTTAATCGAAAGGGACGTCAAACTGAGAGGAGTAGATATACGGGGAAGCTATTCTCTTATAAATACCATATTTACCAAACACAACTAGCAATCTCTACCGCGCACATAAAGATACTAAGGTTAGAGTCTAACTACCAGCTTCTTCATGCTCAAGCCTACCTTGACTAAATCTCTTGCATCTAGAGTTATCTCCTAAGAATAGTATTCCTTCTTATCACAAAAACCAACTAACCTTGAGCTTCTAATCAAAGGGTCACTAGTTGCGCAAAACAAAGGTCCACAAGTATTCCATCACAATATTTAAGCTTATCA
The DNA here is from genome assembly GCA_003996215.1 of Jaltomata sinuosa. Lineage (NCBI taxonomy): Eukaryota > Viridiplantae > Streptophyta > Magnoliopsida > Solanales > Solanaceae > Jaltomata > Jaltomata sinuosa. Next base: position 37,987 of record QJPP01003627.1, on the reverse strand, counting down.
CTATGATCGCCTCATGGTTTCGTAGCCTACCCTAGTCCAGAATTCCCCTCTCTTCCCTATCATAGTTATGAATCGCAATTTTAAGAACTTCTACAAGGGGACATACATAAATTCTTCAACTAGCCATTTCACCTGAACGATCCTTACCTCCCAATGTGCCCACACCTAGAAGCCAAGGTGGAACAAGTACACCAACAAGGAAAAGAAGTCTGCTACCTCCCATCTAGGCTACTACAAGGCCTCTTTCCCTAACGCTTATAGCAATATAAACTATAATCATCGAAAGAAAAGAGTGGGAACATTAGCATCACGAATGAAGGATTGCTGATTAATCTTGACTTGCACTTAGCGTGATCAAGCCACTCAAGGTGAGGCTTGGGGAATTAAGCGCAATAGGAATGAGCACTTCACATACAAGGCACATAATACATGAATAGTGGGGATCACCACCCCTCGTCATCAAAGGCAAAGGTCAAAGGGCTTTAGAGTAAGGAAATCATAAGCGCGAACCGATTCAAGAAATCAGGTCTGATCATATACATGACGTAGCATGACTTGATTAGCCATATAGGCATGTCTAAAGAATGAACTGAGTAAATAGGTCCGAGCATACTGAGAGACATGAGTTTACATAGATACCAACCCTCTGGGCATAAAGATGGAATTTATAGAATCGCAAGATAAGAATAGAGTCGTTATCTGAAGCAATTACTTGTCATTCTAGAAGATGAATATGAGCGTGAATCTGAAATAGTACCATGGCGTTGACACACAAGGCATGCAAAAGGTATCATAATGGCAGAAGTATACTTAGGATGCTAGGATGGAAATAAGCTTCTGCCTCCACTCTTGACTTTGTTCTAACACCCAAAAGCATCACTACCCGAGCCTCTAAAATCTGACTGATTTGACATCCCACCATCTCCCCCTTAGATTCATGCTACCCTTCTAAGTATGTGGACCTCTCAAAGGAACTATGATCATTTTACCCTAACAGAACATACACTACTCCAGAATCTAGCGTGAATACCCACTTCCTTCTATAGTCTAAGACTCTCCTTTACCTAAAAGTCTAGGCTTCAACCCTTCTACCTCCACTTTATTCTAGGTTGAGACAACTCACAACCAAACAAGAATAGGGGTCTGGGGACTTTGGATGCATAAAGGAAGAAAATCTAGTGACATACCTGATCCAACTTCTGGAGGAATACTCTGTCCCGACTGGCTAGGCAATGAAGGGAATCGATTTTGAAGCTGAACACCATGGTTGCTCCACTTAGTTAAGGGGAAATTCCTAATCCTATGGCCTAACTGACCACACTTAAAACACCCCTCATTGCTCGCAAGACACTCACCTAGATGGAGCTTACCACAACTACTACAATGAGGGTACCTCAAGGTCTTTGGAGCCCTATGGTGACAAGACTAAGAATCGAGGGCAGGTGTGCTAACTAAAGATGGGGTTGGTCCGGATGACCTCTGCTGAGAAGACGATTTGTTCCATTATTTGGTCTTCTTGTTCTTCCTCTTCCTCTTCTTTAGTTTCTCTTTCTCATTCAACTGAGCCGTCATGGCTTGAGCCAACATATAGATGGCTTCACGAAATTCTTCATTCATAACCTCATGATCTGTAGTGACCGGATTAGCATTCCTCATGGGGTTTCTTCGTGGAGACATTATCTGAAATGCGTAAAGAAAGGATTAGAAGGGTAAGTAGAGTCAAACTCTATTGCACAATAGTGAACATGAAGAAGTAAAGTTTTTCCTAAAACATCTCATAGCCCCCCATAAGTGTGGCGCGCTTCACACCCATGAAAGGGACACTAATTGATGCGGCTTCCAAACACCCTAGGACTCTTGAATCTGATTCTATGACACCAAGTTTGTCACGCCTCGAGCCTACCCCTTGGATGTAACACGGGACCCAAGATTATAAGTGATATCGAGATAACCCTATGGCACTAGCATGACTTAAGACTGAACAAAATATAAGAACGAAAGCTTAACTGAAGAATTAAACAACTTAATCTGTTATATAAATAAAGTCTAAGATTTAAGATCTAAATACAACTGAATATTTGACTCTATGTCTGAAAGCCTCTATTACTGGCGACCTACAAACCCCCCAGCTAACTCTAGATACTAAAATACTAAATAAACAAACTAATTGCAGAAACAAAACCAAACTCCAAGTCCTTGAGGGAGGAGGACTCACCAAGCTGACTAGGTGTGCTACTGATCTACTAGCCATAGACTGGGGAGCGGGCTACAGGATCTACATCATAATAGGATGCAACACAAAGAAGTGTGCGGTCAGTACTATGGAATCTACTGAGTATGCGAGATATGCATATGTCATGATAAAATATACTTAAATGCGTGCTTAAAATTGATATCATGCACACATCATAGAAAAACATGCTCAAGGCATAACCAAAACTGAAGTCATGTAGTGATAGTAAAATCTGTAATAAAATGGCTCAATGCAATGTCATAAGTTTAAAACACCTTTAGGATAATAGTAATAAAAGAAGTTCTAAAATCTGAAAGTTAAGAGTCAATGCACTTAAAACCTAAAACTCCTTTTGTGGGAGGTTCTCTAACCAACATAGACCATGTGAGCTACATGGAATTCGATGTATACGCCCCATCGGGAGGATCCAATATACCTTTACAGGGCATAAAGGCATGACTATGGCGTGATCACTAATCTGATGCCCAATAGAGGGGACTTATAAACCTACGGGGGCACGTAGTTTTGGGACTAAGGGTACTCTCACCCCATCTAACTCGGTTCTAAATACTACTCCCAAAACATACATATAGCTCATATAATACTAAGGCGTATCGGATGCCAAAACTGATCATAACTAATGACATATCTGATGTCAAATCTGTATGGAAGCATAAAGACATATCTGATGTCATGCAATACAAATCATAAGTTTTAGAGCTTAGTATAACCATAATGCAAAATACACTTCTCTTTCTAAATTCTTAACTTGAAGAATTAGACATACAATTTCATAAATACATAAAGTCATATTATCTAAACATGCTAATTTTCACTTGAAAACATGCAATTTAATGGAATCATGCTAGAAATCATCTTTAATTTATGGGCTTTTCAAATCAATTAAGGAATCTCAAATAAACAATAGATAAGTGATGAGAAACCATGAATTAACACTTTCAAGCTGACCCCATAAGTTTTCCCAAATTGGGCATAAACCCTAATTTCATGAATAGGAAACCACTTATAAAAATTTCATGCAAAATCATGAAATTTGGAGTTAAAATTTATAGGTGAATCATGAGGGAACAATTAATAGAAAAGCCCATAAGAATTGGGTATGAATCCTAACTCAAAGTTCATAAATTCAATTTAAAAGAATTGGAGTTTTGGGCACAAGGGTGAAAGGATCCCTTGTTGAACACCCACATACCTTATTTGAAGCTAGCCCACTAAGAATTTTAGAGGAATGGAGGCTTCGAGTGAATTCCTTGCTATGGAGCTTGAATCCCTAACTTGAAGCTTGAGAGGATGGAACCCTTTTTCTTTTTTTGGAACTTGATTGAAAGAATGGGAGAAAACTTGGGGTAAGTGGGAATAAAACCCTTCTAAATAGGTTTAAAACGACTTAGTATATGAGTTAAAAGAGTGGGAAATTACAAAAATACTCTTGAGATTTAATTGGAGAAAAATAGCAAAAAGTTTGGCTTCAGGTTATACGAGTGGATTCCCCGGGTCATAGACTGGACCACGACTCATGGTTCCTGACCCAAATGATCAGCTGCAAAAGGGTTTCTACGAGTCCACAATACGGTCCGTAGAATAATCTACGAGCCGTAGACTCAGTCATCATTCCTGGCTCAGCACTTAAGCTGCAGAAGAGAAACTACGAGTCAATAGTATGACCCATAGAATGGACTACGGTCCATAATGTTCACTCATGGTTCCTGAGGATAAGGCAGACCTCAAACTTCAGTTCCACGAGTGGTCTTTACGATCCGTAGAACAAATCATGGTCCGTAAAACCCACTCGTGGTCTTCAGACCAGAGTTTGAACTACAGAAGGTAAACCACGACTCTATTCCATGGCTAGTGGTTCAAACCACGACCCGTGGTTTGGACCCATTATTCTTGGAAAACTAAAAATTTTCAGAGACATTAAGTTTAAAAGTTGATTCAAATTCCAGGGTGTTACACCTCCTCACCCTACTGCTCTTGCTTCTTCTCATCCTCTGTAGAGGACTCATCAAGTGGGCCTCGATATTTCTCACATCGACGTGCATCACTGAGACATGGTGGGATAATCTGTCCAGACTCAAAGACTTGATCTAGCTGGGATTGAAGGAACTACATCCTCTCATCCCTTAACTTTCCCTCTCGATTGAAGCAACAAGATTTTTAGCCATAGCCGTCATCTTATTCAGAAATTTTGCTCTATCATCTATGCTAGAGCTAGAGGATCCACAGTGCAACCAAGACTTTTTTTGTGATAGGTCTTTCCAAGAAAATTATAGACTGAACCTCTAATTGAGTTATCCCCATAATTTTTCCAGAGCTGCTCGACTTCTTCTTGTGAAAGTGGGTTGCCCTAACTTTCAGGAGGTTGAGTATTATGGTACTCTCTAATATTTTGCACATAATTATCCTATATTTTAATTGATGCAAGTAATTAATAATGAAAAGATATCAAACTATTCAAACTTAAATAACATTAGTTGTTAAAAAAGATTGTAAGTTTGAATTAAGTTTTTACATGTGTCTCTTGCGCCCGTCTCTCAATCCACCTATCTTCATCTGTTAGGTTCTTTTTCTTTCTTACGTGCAAGGCCTTGAATAACTCCTCCTGAGTTATCGGCCTACCTAAGTCTTTTTCATGCATTTAACAAAATTATCAATCTCAAAAAACAAGAACTTATTAAAAAAAGCAAAGAAAAAAGAATGGTTCAATTATGAAAATATACGTACCAATCTCTTTCACGTAGTAACCTGGCTAATAGCTCCACCAGTGTGTAAGCAACCTCCCTTATCAGACGCTCTAGCCTTCTTTTCAATTTCACTCCTCTTCAAAAATGTCAGATAAGATGTTCAGTGAGCCAATAGGGCTTTCCAATAAGGTGGCTGCACAAATTTAGGCCTTCTAATCTTCCTCTGAGCATCATAAAGTAGACCATGAAGTTTATGAGCGACTCTATCATAAAAGTTTGAAGAGATTTGTTCTTCATGCTTGGGAGCCCATCATAAATATTCTACAATGAAAAAACTATATTTAATATTCAATATTTAAATGTAAAGCATGTTAATTAATAAGATTTTTATCCAAAATTTATTGAATATTTACACTTGGAAATGAGGTGGCATCGTGCTCCAACTCATCCACACAATCATAGTATCGGGAGATACATTTATAAATGATCTTTGAAATTCTATAATCTGGATTGAACCTGCAATACAAGATCAAACATTTAAGAGGTTAAATTCAAAATTAAAAAATTTAACATATAGAAAGTTTATATATAATTAATAAAATCATACTAGTATCCCTCGGGCTAGAGGAATGTCCATCGAGAAGTGTCTCTATTACCTGGCTGTGGTCTCTATACACCTCAGTGGCCTGTCGCAGGAGTCTAAGGCGTAGAGTTTCATTTCTGAGACAAAGAGTGGAGAAGCCAACTGAACCACTAGTGCTAGCTGACCTACTACTGCTAACTGATGATATGAGAGAAGATGGACCTATATGTGTATAATGATCATCAATAGTGGTGTAACCCTGCATAGGTGCCGTGATGGGAACTGATCGAGTCTAAATAACGCCATCAAGTGAATGAAGTGGACACAGATGTGTTGGAACACTCTGTGGCTGCTGAGATAACCTACTATATGAAAGTGAGGCTCTATGTGGGATATACACAGGATGAGACTCATAAAAGTGAATCTTTGTGGGCTGTCTAAGATTAGGAGAATTCTTTTTAATTTTTGTCTTTTTGGCCTTTAATTTTTTGCCCTTATTCTCACCTACCATCTATGTTAATTAAAAGACAAAATATAATTTGTGAAAATATATATAAATTATCATTTATAGAAAAAAAATATGAGAAAATATTCGCTACATTAGTCACTTTACTTCTAAAAGTACTAGTAATAAATATTAATTAAGACAATAATATAAAGTATACAAACATCAATAATTAAAAATAAAGAACACAATAAACTAATTGCTAATCCTCTTCTTCTGAAGTTTTCTCATCATCTATCCATTCATCTTCTTCAGAAGTTTCCTCAACGTCTATCTGTTTAGTCTCTTCTTTTGTTGGTTTCATCCACATTTGCTAACATTTGTATCTTCCCTGGACTAACTTCTTCTAAAATGTGTTCATGATACTTCAAATTATATTCTAAATCAACATCCACAACTTGGTGAATATTCTCTACTTTGTTCTGATACGCAATATTTGATACATTCTCAACTCCCCCCCTTATAGGCTTGATTTAGATAACAACCCAACAATCAAACTTGTTTGTACGCAACGGATAAGGAGCATAATATACATGCTTAGTATTTTGTGCAATAATAAAAGAATAATAAGTTCGATACATCCTAGTGTGTTTAACTTCAATGATGTTATGTTCCTTAATCTCTCTTGTGCCTCTGTTTAGGGTTGGATCAAACCACTTGCGTTGAAAAAGTACTATTCTTTTTATTGACCAACTAGAATACTCCAACTCTAAAATCTCCTATAGGATGCTAAAATAATCAACATTGCCATTTTGATTTTCATCATCATTTTTAACCCAAACACCACTATTGTCAATTTTTGGATACTTTGAGTAGTCCTCAGTGAAAAATTTAAAATCATTTACAGTATAGTGGGACATTGTATGAACTTCAACTGGTCCCCAAGAGATATCTTTCAACAACTTGGAGTATGTGGCTGCATTCGCTGAACGGTGTACCTATATATGGTTTTTATGTTAAATACAGTGTTAGTTAAAGGATGAGTAAAGGTTTTAACTTTATTATGTGATTTTTATAACACTTAACCAATTACTATATCACAATATAAATAATGGATTCACTTGATCTTGGCAAAATTGGCTCACAAAATAACTGTCCATTCATAACAAAAAGTTAGTTTGCTTAATGTAATCACAATTAAATATGTTGTGTAGATATTTAATTTTCTTACTCTAAAAAGGGCTGGACTTTCGGGCAATTCAGCAAGGCATATAAAGATGCAACTTTTTTCTCCCTTTCAATAAGCCTGTGAGTTGTAAACTTTTTTGAACACTTACCCAGTTGATTGAAGATTGATAATAAATATACATCAGGGTTATTCTCAGTATCTTGGTACCGATTTGGTCTGTTTATCAAACTTGACACTTGATTATCAAAGTAATAAGAATAAAAGTGAGTTATTTCTCTAGCAAAATATGCTTCAACTATAGAGTCATCCAGCCTATTTTTATTTTAACACCTTTTTTACATTTGTCAATGGTCCTACAAAATTAAACATTAGCCATATAATTTATAAAAATAGATATATAGTTGAAGAATACACTAATGTGTTGTCGTTACTTACCGCTCATAAAAATGCATCTACCTAGTTTTAACTAGACCTCCCAGTAGGGCTTCATCGATAGGTGAATGGTAAGATGTTCCATCACATCAAAGAATTCAGGTTTTTTTAAAAAAATTAAAATCGGACCCAAGGTCCATATTATTAAAAAACAAAGTGCTATACATGGAAAAGCCCAAAAGTGGCTAAGCCCAAAGTAAAAGGTCTTAAAGTTCAGACAAATAGAAAAAAGGAAAAATAAAACAAGAGAAAATCAAAAGCCAAATGAAACAAAAGGAAAAGGATGTGGTTCAGGTGAAACCACATCACTGCCGATAGGAAATTCCTCTTCTTCATCAATGATGCACCGGTCAATGGATTTTGAATGTACGATAAAGAGAAATCATTGGTAGAAAGAGAACAGACCCCCTTTTCCTAGCTCCCACAGTATCAAGCAAATCTTTGAGGTTTAAGTTTGAGTAGAATCCATCAGACGACATTCAAAAGCTTTCACAAATGCCATGGATTCCAGTCTCGGTGAAGACTTCTTCATCTCAAATTCATAAGGTTTGATGAGCTTATGGTGTTGCTAGCCTGGGGAGGTCAGCTCTCATAAATCCGAGATCTTTGAAAGAGTAACCTAAGGTGAAATAGAAAGGCTTAAATCAGGACTCACCTTCACTTGACCCCATAGATTTTTGATTCACCTCACTCCCTTTCTCTTTGCAGGTTGAGCTAAATCTAATACCACTGCATAAGTGTCCAGGAACAAGGTAAACCATCTCTCTATTTGGTCATTTCTATGTGGGTCCTGCTTGCTATCCTTTCCTATTTTATCGTTTGACTCTGTTAAGCTGTTGCTTATGCTATTGCTTATTGCTGAGACTGTTGTGATGTTGTTGCTGTTGTTGCTGTTGGGACTGTGAAATTCTCATTTTGACACCTTTGTATTCTAATGTTAGGTGTTTGTGCTTTGTCCAGTTCAATAATGCTCTTAGCTTCCCTTGTTAAAGCATGTGTGGCATTCTATCTTAGTATTTATGTACCTGTAAAATAGAAAACTTGATTAGCAAAATAGTTGGCTAGCTTCCTTCCTTCTCTGAGGGTGTGCTCTATTCTCATGTCTTCCCCTTTAATTAGAGCCTGCATTTTCTTGATATCCATAGAAATGATCCAAGGCACCTCCCAGATGCCATCTAAGACCTTCTTTAGGCATAAAGAATTAGTGTCTACCACTAGAGGCAGAATGTTATGATTAACACAGTGTTTCACTCCCATTCTTAGAGCAATGGCTTCAGCCAGTATAATAGGACCCTCCTCTAACAATTTTGATTCACCATATATGATATTTCATATAGAATCTCTGATGCAGAATGCCCCTGAGCTTGGGCCTGGGTTCCCTTTGGTGGTGGCATATGTGTTACACTTGAAGTAGCCCTGCTCTGACAGCCTCCAAAACACTACCTTAGATTTAATGTCAGGCCTATATTGTTCAAAGAATTGAACAATTTGAGGCCAAGTAGAAGGAATATGGGTCAGCCAAGGGTATTTTATCTTTGCTAACATGAAAATGTTCCTGTAGATTTCCCCAATCATTCCCCATTCTGACATCTTTCCCCCATGATAAATGGCATTTCTTCTCTTCCAAATTTTCCATAATATGAAGGATGGAATAGCCTTGTATAGTGATTTCAACTTATAAGTTCCTTCTGCATTCCACCACATACAGATTGTAGGTTTTAGGTGAAGGAAGGGTCCAGTGATCCCTGCAACATTAGCAAAGTGCTGCCATATTCTCATGGCTGATGGGCATCTTAGGAACAAATGTTCCTATGTTTCCTGCTCTCCCTTCTCACAACAACAACAAGTGACAGACTCCCCATTTCCCATGCATCTGACTTTTCCAATGGGGAGTCTTTGCTTACAAAGTCTCCAGAGGAAAAAACTAAAATTTAATGGGAATTCCTGTAATCCAGATCTTTTGAAACATCTTCTTAGTATTACCTCTTTGCCTAATCAACTCCCAGGCACTCCCTAGAGTGAACTTTATATTTCCCTTCATCATCCACCAAAGAGTGTCCCATTCTTCTGATTCATTAGTTATTTTGATCTTCTTATTGATATGCTGACATACCTCTATTGGCAAAGATGTAGACATGAGTTATTCATTCCAATTCCCATCCAGTCTAAGCTGATTCACCTCTTCTAGTCCATAATTATTGTTGTTGGAAATAGGGACATAGTAGTGCAAGGCCCCTAGCTGTTTCCAATTATCAAACCATGTGCTGGAGTGTCCACATCTGGGTTCCCATCATATTTCTTAGTCTATGTTATCTCTGGCTTCTAAAATATGTTTCCAGGTCCGTGATCCTCCTCTCCATTCCACCAGTTGTGGTCTCTGTCTCTTACAATATTTATTCCACATAAAATTAGTCCACATAGTCTTCTTAGTCCTGAAAATCCACCATAATTTAGAAAATAAATCTTTGGAAACATCAAAGAGAGACCTCAGACCTAATACTCCTTCCTCTCTAGGCAGGCAGATGTCTGACCATTTAACCCAGTGCTTATTTCTTCTAGTTTCCTTGAAATTTCATAAGAACCTAGCAAAGATCCTGTGAAGATCATGTAGGACACATTTTGGAGGATTAATGACAGAGAGCATGAAAATTGAAATGCCCTGCATGACATTGTTAATTAGCATAAATTTTCCTCTAAAGGACAGAAGCTTCCCTTTCCATGCATGTAACTTGTTCTGTACTTTCTTGATAAGTTCAGAGAAATGAGTTTTCCTTTTCTAAGCATGTCCAATAGGACATCCTAGATAAATGAAAATAAATTTTCCCTTAGTAAAACTAGTACACTCTTCCATCTCTTGTATATAATCCCCAGCTGTCTTATGATAAACATAGAAAAAATGTTTCCCCTTGTTTATTTTTTAGCCGGATTGCTTCTCATAGTCCTCCAAAGTCTTGATAATTAGTTACAAACTTTTCTTATCAGCATATGCAAATATAATGGTGTCATCAGCATAGGCTAGGTGATTGATTTTCTCACTCCATTTTGGCATACCAAATTTTTTAAAAACCTTATTAGAGAGAAGGTAATTCAAAGCTTTAGATAGAACTTCAGTAGCAAGAATAAATAAAGTAGGGGAAAGAGGGTCTCCTTGCTTTACCCCTCTAGTAGAGTGAAAGAAGCCATGAGTTTGGACATTAATTAATATAGAATACCAATTATTGGCCAGTAATCTCCAGATCATATCCACTACCTGCCCATTGAAACCCATCTTCTCAAGGACATTGATCAGAAAATGTCATTCCACCCTGTCATAAGCTTTAGCCATGTCAAGTTTCATCACCACATTAGCAGAGTTTCCCTTCTTCCTGATGTCTGTGATGATGTTTTCCAACTTATTAGTGATAACAACAATATTTTTGACCATCTGAATCAGATTTTCTACTCTCAAAGTGGTGAAACACAGTTTTTTGAAGAACAAACTGATCTCTATCATCGATTTTCACATTTTTTATGCAATCCACTAAAATCAATCAAAAGTAATTATTCTATGAAAATGTGACAGTCATGACTTTTTATCTCATGTAAGATTCCATGCTCCATGTCAATCCTCTTTCCCAAATTGAAGGCATATTCATATGACATCTTTAAACTTTTTACCTAATCACATATTTTTCACTTTTTTTCCAATGTGAATGTATAACTGGCTTTGGGCTTAAGTAGCTTGTTGTTGGCAGACTACTGTAAATGTAACTCTGATCGTCTACAGTGTTCTGGTAAGCCAAGTCTAGCCTTCACATTATCCTTTGTCTTGCCATTCACATCCCTCATAGTGTTGAATAAGTTATCAAAATAATTTTTTTTCAATATGAATGATATCATGATTATACTTAAGTAGATTATTCTTTCAATATGGTAACTCCCAAAATATGCTTTACTTAGTCCAATTATGTGAAACACCATACCCATTAAAATTGTACGATTGCTCCCGGTAACCTTTGGTAAATATTGAAACCTTTCCCAAATATCATGAACAATTAATGATCGCGGTGGACCATTCTGTTCAGTTTTATTCTTTCTAAATACATACTCCATTCTCTTAAACTCATGATTATCTAGCAAGAATCGACAGTGATAATCAAATCATGAATTTTTTTGGCCATATTAATGTGAAGGATTTAGTATTTTTCATGCAGTAGGGACAAACTAGCTTTCTAGCTGTCATCCACCCAGACAATATTCCATAAGCATAGAAATCATTAATAGTCCATATTAAAGCAGCATACAAATTGAAATTTCATTTAAGTGAAATATCCCAGGTTTGAACCCCGTCAGACCACAATCATTTCAACTCATCAATTAATGGTTGTAGGTACACATCAATCTGACTTTTTAGATTACGCAAGACGGGAACAACATAATTCAAAAATATATATGGACTCGTCATACACATCCCATGTGAAAAATTATATGGTGTAATAAACACAGGACAACGTGAATATAGTGCATCCGCAATAGAAAAGGGTTGAAACCATCCACACACCAACCCAACCTAATATTTTGTGGTTCAGTTGTAAAATCTGAATACCTTCTGTCAAAATTCTTTCAAGCCTCTCCATATGATGGATGAGACATGACACCATGTGGTCTTCTTTTTTCATGGTGTCATCTCATGTGGGGAGCATAACTATTTGATGTATACAACCTCTTCAACCTTGGTATTAGAGATAAAAAATGCATCGCCTTAATAGAAATTTTCTTTCAACTACTACCATACTTATAACGAGGTTGTATACAGAACTTACAAGACTCTAGATCGACATTCTTTTTAAAGTATAACATGTAACCATTTTCACAACAATCAATTCTGAAAGAGGAGAGTCTTAACTTAGACACCATTTTCTTTGCCATATAGTCAGAATCATGAACTTCTAGATCGAGATCAACTAATTTATTAACAAGGTCCACCATAGAGTCTATTGCACCTTGAGCAACATTCCAATCAGATTTGGTACTTAACAATCTAACTGCAACAGTGTGATGACCCTTCCGATCATCTTTGCATTTACACATTCATTGTACTATTAGAGCTTTCTTGTAGTGACTCCAAGTCATTTATGGCTTACTGGGATCAGTGATTTGGTGCCCTGGTTGTTCATTTGGTTGTTTTGACCGTTTGCCTATTTTAGAGTCTTAACTTAGAATATCATTGACTTTAGTCAACATTCCTGGTAAACATGCTCAGAATCGAATTTTGATAGTTTCATTAGCTCCAGAGCATGGGGTTTGGTATAGAGGGACCCTTGGTCAGGTTCTGGGAGCTTTTGATTTTGTTTTGTATTAGTTTTTGTATTTTAGCCAAGTTGAACTTGAAAGTTTGACTTTGGTCAACATTCAGAGAAGACGTCATCGGATGGAAATTCTGACAACGCTGAAACATAGGCCTAAAGTTGGTTCTTGGACATGGGCCTCACTTTTTATGCTATCAACCTCCGTTGGGATTTTGTCAATTCCGTTGAGTATGAAATGTTGTTTATATTCGAATAGCTCTATTCGTTTGTGTTCGCGAGACCCCGAATATGTTCCTGAGGGTCCATCGGAGAAATTTCTCTGTTGATATCATGGCACATCCATTACATTCACCTACGCGTAGGCTGGCCGCCTACGCGAAGGGCAAAGTCAGCCTGCCTTGGGCTTGGCCTTCGCCTACGCGTGGGCTGGCCACCTACGCGAAGGGTAAGGCCAGCCGCCAAGAAAAAGGGGCATCACCTACGTGGGCGCCTGACTGCGTAAGCGCAAGCCTGGCCAGCCGCCGAGGAAATTGGCCATCCCCTACGCGATGCCTGGCCGTGTTCGCAGAGGTCTGGCCAACAACTATTTAAGCTGTGCCATAATGTTTTCCAGCCTTTTTTTCTCCATTCTCCCTCAAATCCTAACCTTTAAACACCATCTAAATTAATCCTAATCAATTCCTAGCTTTGGGAAATTGTTGGTTCTTCGATAATACGTGTTTCCTCGATGATTGGTAAGTCTTCTTCCCCACCTTGCCTTTTGTTGTTTCTCAAAAATATTCACCATTGTTGCCACCTCCTCAAGCTTGAATTTCATTTGTAGAATCTGTTCGTGTGTGGCGTTGCATGCTCGGGAACTGATTCAATTCATAGCTCTTGGCATAATTCCCTCAATTTGGTAGGTGATTCTTGCCTTTTTCTGGTTTTTCATTCCTAAATTTCCTTAATTGAGTTCTTAACTTTAGGGGCTGTTTTAGCTCAAAATTATTGCCCAAATTCCTTGATTTTCTGGGCATGTACTCCCATGATCTTGGCGATCATATTGTGTATTTTCGTTTTCAATTTTGGGTTGCGAGGCCCACGAGCCCATCGGTGACCCAAATTTTGACCCGACTACAATTGTAGCATTATGGGTATCGTTAGACTCATTTTAATGTATTATTTTTGTTTTTGATAGTTTGATTATCATTCGAGATTTTTCAGAGCAATTCGGGCTTAGATATTGTTGTCCAACAACTTGTCATCGGGCGACAGGTAGGTTACGATTTAAACCCTTTAGACTTTTGCATATATAGGATAAAATTGTACTAATGGGAATCCTTGGGTTGGGTTTACTAGGTTGGTACCACAAACCTTGACCGCTTATTCATGTTCGGTTACTTTCTTTCCTCCGTTGTTTGTAGTATTTGTTTTATACGCTCTATTTACCCTTATGGTCCTGTGTGGCCCTATATAGACTCTGGAACATAGATGGTGGGATATTAATAATGTCCGTGAGTCCCGAACATCATTATTACTATTATAGAGCTGGCTATCTGTGCTGTAGAATGATTGGAGCCTATGCACGGCCGATAGGTTGATTGTGAGCCGTTGGACTATTGATTGTGATTGAGCATGCCAACATCATACATATAAAAGGATTTTCTTCATGATTTTACTACGGTTTTGGCTTCGGGCCTTTTATTGATGATTTCTAAACTTTGCATGGCCCATGGGCCTGTTATCGGTAAAATTTATTATGAAATGGTTTGGTATCATCTTAATGGATCTTCTTGGGGTAAGAAAAGTTAAAAGAAAGATTTGTCATAGTTTTCTTGCTATATATTGGACCCGATTGAACCGAGGTTCTAGATTTACCCTATTATTGGTAAGAATTGATATTATACTCGGTAAGGCCAAGCGACAGACCTGTTTTACCACTGTTTTAGACCCGGATATGCCTGGGCACCCTTTAAGGGGTTTTATGAGACTCATTTCATTGATTTAGACCTGGATAGAATTCAGGCAAGCGTTTTGAGCATTTGAGTACTAATTTGGATCCGGTGGCACCCCAGACTGATATTTTGAGGTTAGAGTGTAGTATGTGGTCTACGAGTAGACCTCCATGGACCCTGTCATTTGGACCAAGTGCTATGGGCAAAAGGGTGACTGGGGGTAGGGGTGTACGATGGAGTAGATGTACTCAGGAGAAGTCCTTCCGTAGATCCCTCCTTTGTTGGGCCATTGGGGCACCGGGGGGGGGGGGGTAACATACTGACACTGCAGTTATACTTAGTTGTCACATCACATCATATCATTCATTTATGTGAGGTACCACCCTTGTTTGCTGTTTGTTGATTGTACGCTCCGGTAGTATGGGATGTCAGAGGGTTGTCTTCACTTGTTTGTGTTCCTTGGGTGTATGGGTTCCTGTGGTACTATAGGTAGACTTATTGTTACTATTTTGCTGTATTGGTTTCTATTGTGGTTTCTAAGGAGATTGGAGATTGTTATGATTTCTTTTGGGCTTTTAACTGTGGGATTTTGACTTGAGATTTGTATGTCTATTTGGGGTTATCGTATCTTGTATTCAAGCATGATTATCATTATATTTTCTCTCCTTTCCTGTCCATTTGAGGTTACCAGTATACTGCCTGTCTTCTAAACTCTTCTCTTTATACTTGTTATTGCAAGGATCTCAGGTATGTGTTTCTTTCCTTTGCCTGTGATGTGTATTTTCTTTGTAGCTAGCCATATGTATTATTCCTACTTGTATTCTTTCCATGCTAGCTCTGTGTACTCATTCGTTGCCTTCTGTTACTATCTACTTTCTTCTCTATTCATTACTGTTCTTTTATCTTATATGTGCCCAGTCGGCCTATGATACCTACTGGGTACCGGTTGCTTTGCAATTTGTGCTCATACTACACTCTACATCTTCTGATGCAGATCCTACTGTGGGCTATCGCCGCTAGTTCATTGTGGATCGTGCTTGGAGATTTGGCTATCCAGACTGAGGGTGATCTCTTGGAGACCGGAGTTTAGCTTTTGGTTTATCTTTTTCTTTAAGTACTCTATTGCTATATGTACTCTATTACTACTCGGAGACATTTGTGTATATATTATCTTGGACCTATTCGTACTTCTTATATGTAGATCTGGATCTATACTATGATACCAGATTTTGGATTTGGTTTCGCTTCCGCATATGTATGTATATATATTCCTGTTGTCTATACTTTCATCTTTTTCCTTTGCTTCCGCTTATTAAACTGTTCTTCTGCTTAAATTATTAGATAGTAGCCCATTACTAACCATTTCGGGCTATGGGGATTGGTTTGATTACTGTAGGTGCCATCATGACCAAGAAATTGGGTCGTGACATCTTGGTATCAGAGCTCTAGGTTCACCGGTGTCATTAGCATAGGAGCCAATGTCTGGTAGAGTCCTGCAGATCAGGAAAAAGATGTCCGTACTCAATCTTCGGGAGGCTATAGTGACATCTTAGGAAAACATGGACTTTCTTGTTTCTCTCTCGTGCGTAGTGTCCTTGAAAGTTTCTGGAAATCTCACTCATTCTAGTTCACTCTTCTACAGATGGTTCGTACGAGATCTTCAGCTTCTTGTGATGGAGAGCCTTTGACCCCTGCACCTCTGACTCCAGCTAGGGGTTGAGGTGGTCACAAGGGTAGGGCTAGAGGTCGTCCTAGAGCAGCAGCACCTGCTAGAGCTACTAGGGTTGAAATATTGCCAGAGTTTGTTCCTGAGCCATAGCATGTGGACCCGAGGACAACCCAGGTGCCACCAGCTCTAGTACCAGTTCCAGCACCAGTTCTTTTGCCAGCTTCGGCCCCAGATCAGTTTTCAAATATTCAGGGTTTACTACTTCAGCTATTGGGTATGATCGGGAGAGACCTTCTGAGGTAGAACAACCATCTGCTCAAGGGGTAGCCCTGGGTGTTCAGAGTCCAGGAGCGCAACCTACTACTCTGGCTCCTCGTGTTGAGGTTATTCCAGTTCAAGCGGTTGCACAGTCTCTTGCTCCTTGCCCAGCTATGACAGATGGGTAATAGAAGGCCTTGAGTAGAATTATGAGATTGGCACCACTTAGTTTTGCTGGTACATCAAGACAGGACCCACATGACTTCATTACTACTTGTGAGGAGATGTTACACCATCTGTGTTTACTAGAGACTCATGGGGTTGGATATACTATGTATCAGCTGAAGGGTCCAACGAAGTTATGGTGGAGGGCACATGTTGCTTGCAGACCTTCTACATCACCTCCGATGCCTTGGTCTGAATTTTATGAGGCCTTCATGTCCAAGTTCCTACCTCAGAGTGATCGTGAGCATCATCGAGAGCAGTTCACCAGGCTTATGCATGGATCCATGTCTAAATTTGAGTGTGAGACCTATTTTTATCAGCTTGTCCCATTTGGAGCTATGATCATTCCGACTGAGCCGGACAAGATTTGTAGATTTGTTTGGGGATTATGGTAAGAGCTTAGACAACCCACTGAGATATTGGTTTCTAGTGACAGGTCATTTCAGGCTATTACAGACTATGTTGGTACTATGGAGGACTTGCATCGACATGATCCGGGGGCTAGAGATAAAAGGCCTCATGATCAGGGTGGATACAGTAGTTCCAGACATAGTGGTAGAGGTTCAGGCCAGTGGGGCCAGGGTTATCAACCACAATAGCACCAAGGTCAGTCCAGCTGACCAGTTCAGGCTTCACTTCAGACTTCTGGTAGTGCTCAGTTCGAGCAGGGTCAGTCTTCGAGGGGTGCAGCTTCTAGGGCATCAGGCTGTGGTGGTCATACGGGTTCTACTGGTCCGTATCGATAGTTCAGGTCATCAGGGCCTTGTTATGAGTGTGGTATTATTGGTCACTATGCTAGAGATTTCCCCCAGTGGGGTACAGTTCAACTAGTCGCTCAGCCAGCTGAGCCTTTGCGAGTAGTTCAGCCACCGGCTAGAGGGGGTGGTGGTCAGGCCAGGGGTGGTGCCTCACATGGTAGGATAGGTGGTAGGGATGGCGGTCGGCCAGGTGGAGGTCATCGTCAGTTTTATGCGACCCCTGGTAGACCAGAGGTAGAGGCCTCAGATGCTGTGATTACATGTATGATTTCTATGTGCCATCAGTCTGCTATGGCTTTATTTGATCCTGGATCTACATGTTCATATGTATCTGCCTATTTTATGCCTTGTTTAGGGTTGGCTAGTGATCCGTTATCTATTCTTATTTCTATTTTTACCCCAGTATTAGATTCTTTAGTAGTGGATAGGATTGTGAGATCTTGTTTGATATCTGTTGGTGATTTAAAGACTTGGGGTGATTTAATGATACTTGATATGTTAGATTTTGATGTGATACTGGGCATGGACTGGTTATCCCCTCACCGTGCAGTTTTGGATTGTTATGCCAAGACTGTTACCATAGCCATACCCGGTGTATCCCCGGTTATGTGGCAGGGTTCTGTTAGCCACACACCATCTGGGATCATATCTTGTCTTTGAGCTAGGAAGTTGATTTTCCATGGGTGTTTAGCTTATCTAGCATATATCCAAGATGATAGTGCTGATCCTTCGTCTTTTGAGTCTGTTCCCGTGGTTAGAGACTTTCTAGATGTGTTTCCTACCAACCTGCTAGGCTTTCCACCTGAGAGAGATGTTGATTTTACCATTCAGTTAGAGCCGAGCACCAGGCCCATCTCCATTCCTCCTTACCGTATGGCTCCTGCTGAGTTGAGAGAGCATAAAGAGCAGCTCCAGGATTTGTTAGTTAAGGGGTTTATTAGATGAAGTGTGTCTTCTTAGGGTACTCCTATTCTCTTCGTAAAGAAGAAGGATGGGTCGATGCATATGTGTATTGATTATAGGCAGCTGAATAAGGTGACAGTAAAGAATAGGTATCCGATGCCCAGGATTGATGACTTGTTTGATCAGCTTCAGGGTTCTGCCGTGTTTTCAAAGATTGATTTGAGGTTTGGCTACCACCAGTTGAGGATTAGGGTAGAGGACATCCCTAAGACAGCATTCAGAACACGTTATGGCCGTTATAAGTTCCTGGTGATGTCTTTTGGATTGACTAATGCCCCCGCAGCTTTCATGGACTTGATGCACAGGGTGCTTAGCCCGTACTTGGATATGTTCATAATAGTCTTTATTGATGACATTCTGATATAATCGAGGAGTAGAGATGAGCATGAGCAACACTTGAGGACTATACTTCAGACTTTGAGAGATCATTGGCTTTATGCCAAGTTCTTAAAGTGTGAGTTTGAGTCGGTTTTATTCCTAGGGCACGGTGTCTAAGGATGGGATTAGAGTTGATCCGGGTAAGATTTTGGTGGTTTGTGATTGACCTAGAGCTACTACTCCTACCGAGGTTCACAGCTTTATTGGGTTTGCGGGTTACTATAGGTGGTTCATTTAGGGATTTTCTTCCATATAAGCACCCTTGACTATGCTGACTAGGAAGGATATTCCATTCCATTGGTTGGATCATTGCGAGGATAGCTTCCAGAGGCTTAAGGCCTTATTGACTTCAGCTCCAGTTTTGACTTTGCCGGTTGAGGGTCAAAATTTTGCCGTGTATTGTGATGCTTATGGGGTTGGTCTTGGTTGTGTGTTGATGCAGCAAGGTTGAGTGATAACATATGCGTCAAGGCAGCTATAGGTTCACGAGCGCAACTACCCCACTTATGACTTAGAGTTGGTGATGGTAGTCTTCGCGCTCAAGATCTGGAGGCACTACTTATATAGAGTTCATTGTGAGATATTCACCGATCACCGTAGTCTTCAAAATAGTACGAGTGAGCGAGAGCTAAACTCGAGGAAGAGGATATGGATTGAGCTACTGAAGGACTATGATTTCACTATTCTATACCATCCGGGCAAGGCAAACGTGGTAGTGGATGCATTTAGTCAGAAGACGGTGAGTATGGGTAGCCTAGCTTCACTTTCAGTTTATGAGCGACTGTTGGCCGTGGACATCCAGTCCTTGGCTAACCATTTGGTTAGGCTTGACTTATCGGATCCTAGCAAAGTTCTTGCCAGTGTTGAGGTTCGTTCTACTTTAGTTGATCAGATTTAGAGTCGACTTTTCAAGGATTAGAGCTTATGTGACCTTCGTGATCAGGTAGTTTGGGGTGAGGCCTGTCGGGATACTTTGGGTTCTGATGGTATTCTGAGGTTTGGTGATCGACTTTGTGTTTTGAGGGTTGGAGATTTGATTTAGTTTTTACTTCGTGAGGCACATTGTTCTAGATACTCCATTCATCCTGGCGCAGCAAAGATGTATAGAGATTTGAGACAACTTTACTAGTGGAGCAGTATAAAGTGGGATGTAGCAGAGTTCGTATATCGGTGCTTGAACTGTCAGCAGGTTAAGTTCGAGCACATGAGTCCTGGTGGTTTGATGAAGCAACTTCCCATTCCTGAGTGGAAGAAGGAAGGGATTACTATGGATTTCATGGTTGGTTTGCCTCGTACTTCGCGAGGTTTTGATTCCATTTGGATGATTGTGGATTGGCTGACTAAGAGCCCATTTGGATTGGCTTATTTTAAGTGCTTTTTAAGTTAAAACAACTTTTAAGCCATTTTATAGTATTTGGGTA
The DNA here is from genome assembly GCA_003996215.1 of Jaltomata sinuosa. Classification (NCBI taxonomy): domain Eukaryota; kingdom Viridiplantae; phylum Streptophyta; class Magnoliopsida; order Solanales; family Solanaceae; genus Jaltomata; species Jaltomata sinuosa. Next base: position 17,506 of record QJPP01003627.1, on the reverse strand, counting down.
AGGTACAAAAGTGCTTCTGGGCACTTAATTTTAGGTCAAAATACCAAAAAAAAAGCTAAAAGCTAAAAGTTGGAATTTTCAACGTAAAAAAAGCAGCTTAAAATAAGTCAATCCAAATAGGCTCTAAGTTGGCCCACTTCTTACTGGTTCATACTTCCTACGGTGCTGAGAGGTTATCTCAGATTTACATTTGGGAGGTTGTTTGGTTGCACGGGGTCCCAGCTTCTATCATTTCAGACCACAACACTCAGTTCACATCCCAGTTCTGGAGAGCTATATAGAGGGATTTGGGTACAGAGGTTCAGCTTAGTACTGTTTTCTAGCCTCAAATAGATAGCTAGTCCGAGAGGACTATTCAGGTTCTAGAGGATATGCTTTTGGCCTGTGTTCTTGACTTTGTAGGTTTATGGGATCAGTGTGTGCCTTTAGCCAAGTTTGCTTGTAATAATAGCTTTCATTCGAGCATAGGCATGGCACCTTTCGAGGCCTTGTATGAGAGGCATTGCAGATCACCGATTAGTTGGTTTGATGGTTTTGAGTCCAGACCGCAGAGTACATATTTGCTTAGATATTCCTTGGACCGAGTCTGTTTGATTCAAGATAGACTTAGAGAAGCTCAGAGTAGGCAGAAGAGCTACACTAACCATAGACTTCGTGCCTTGGAGTTTAATGTTGGTGACTTGGTATTCCTTTGAGTATTGCCCATGAAGGGCGTGATGAGATTTGGTCGGCGGGGCAAGCTTAGCCCTAGGTTCATTGGGCCATTTAAGATTTTACAGAGGGTTGGTAGTATTGCCTACATGTTAGCCTTGTCTCCGATGTTTTCAGCTGTTCACCCAGTTTTCCATGTATCGATGTTGCGCCGGTATGTTCCAGATGAGTCCCATGTGTTGCATTGGGATTCAGTTCAGTTAGATAAGAGTTTATCCTTTGTTGAGGAGCCAATTGCTATTCTGGCTAGAGATATTAAGAGATTGAGGTCTAGGGATATTTTGGTTATTAAAGTTCAGTAGAGGCATCGTCTGGTCGAGGAGGCTACTTAGGAGACCAAGAGTGAGTTGCGTGCTTAGTATTCACAGTTGTTCGAGCCTTCAGGTACTCCTTTCTTCTTGACTTTCGAGGACGAAAGTCTTTTTTATAGTGGATGTTATGATCACCCTTCCGGTCATCTTCATATTTACGCATTCATTGTACGGTTAGAGCTTTCCTGTAGCGACCCCAAGTCATTTATGGCTTTCTTTGACCGGTGATTCGGTGCCCTGGTCGTTCGTTTTGTTGTTTTGGACATTTACCTATTTTAGAGCCTTAACTTAGAATATCGTTGACTTTAGTCAACATTCTTGGTAGATGTGCTCGGAATCAAATTTCACAGTTTTATTAGCTCTGAAGCATGAAGTTTGGTCTAGAAGGACCCTTGGGCGAGTTCTGGGAGCTTTCAGTTTTGTTTTGTCTTGGTTTTTGTATTTTAGACAAGTTAAACTTGAAAGTTTGACTTTGGTCAATATTCGAAGAAGATAACCTCAGATAGAAATTCTGACAGCGCTGTTAGCTCTGGAATGTTGACTTTGGGCTAGGGGGACCTTTGGTTTGGGTCCCGAGGCTTCCAGACTCGTTTTAGGCCTTGGTGTTCCATTTTGGAAATATAGGCCTAAAGTTGGTTCTTGGGCATGGGGCCCACTTTTTGTGCTATCGACCTCCATTGAGTTTGAAATGCCATTTATAATCAAATAGCTCTGTTAGTTTGTGTTTGCGGGACCCCAAATGTGTTCTAGAGGGTCCGTCGGAGAAATTTCTCTCTTGACTTGGCTGTTGGCTGGCTGTTACTGTCATGGCACAACCATTTCCTTCGCCTACGCGTGGGCTGGACGCCTACGCGGAGGGCAAAGTCAACCTGCCTTGGGCTTGGCCTTTGCCTACGCATGGGCTGGCCGCCTACGCGAAGGGCAAGGCCAACCGTCGAGAAAAATGGGCATCACCTACGCAGGCGCCCAGCTGCGTACGCGCAGGCCTGGCCAGCCGCCGAGGAAATTGTCCATCGCCTACGCGATGCCTGGCCGCGTTTGCGGAGGTCTGGCCAACAGCTATTTAAGCTGTGCCATTATGTTCTCCAGCTTTGTTTTCTCTATTCTCCCTCAACTGCTAACCTCTAAACACCATATAATTACTCCTAATCAGTTCCTAGCTTCGGGAAATTATTGGTTCTTTGATATTCTGTGTTTTCTCGATGATTGGTAAGTCTTGTTCCCCACCTTGCCTTCTATTGTTTCTCAAAAAAATTCACCATTGTTGCCACCTCCTCAAGCTCAAATTTCGTTTGTAGAATCTGTTCGTGTGTTGCGTTGCATGCTCGGGAACTCATTCAATTCATAGCTCTTGGCATAATTCCCTCAATTTGGTAGGTGATTCTTGCTTTTTTCCATTTTTTCGTTCCTAAATTTCCTTAATTGAGTTCTTAACTTTAGGGGTTGTTTTAGCTCAAAATTATTTCCCTAATTCCTTGATTTTCCGGGCATGTACTCCCATGGTCTTGGCGATCATATTGTGCATTTTCATTTTTGGTTTTGGGTTGCAGGGCCCACGGGCCCATCGGTGACCTAAATTTTAACCCGACTACAATTGTAGCATTATGGGTATCGTTAGACTCATTTTAATGTATTATTTATGTTTTTGATTGTTTGATTATCATTCCGGATTTCTCGGAGCAATTCAGGCTTGGATATTATTATCCCAATAGCTTGTCGTCGGACGACAGGTAGGTTATGGTTTAAACCCTTTAGACTTCGCATATATACGATGAAATTGTACTAATGGGCATCCTTGGTTTGGGTTTACTAGGTTGATACCACAGACCTTGACCGCTTATTCATGTTCGGTTACTTTTGTTCCTCTGATGTTTGTAGTATTTGTTTTATATGCTCTATTTACCCTTGTGGTCCTATGTGGCTTTATATAGACTCTGTAACATATATGGTGGGATATTGGGAATGTTCGTGAGTCTCGAACATCGTTATTACTATTATAGAGCTGGCTATTTATGCTGTAGAATGATTGGAGCCTGTGCAGGGCCGATAGGTTAATTGTGAGCCGTTGGGCTAATAATTGTGATTGAGCATGTCAACATCATACATATAAAAGGATTTTTTCATGATTTTACTATGATTTTGGCTTCGGGCCTTCTATAGATGATTGCTAAACCTTGCATGGCCTGTGGGGCTCATTTTTGGTAAAATTGATTATGAAATCATTTGGTATCATCCTAATGGATCTTCTTGGGGTAAGAAAAGTTATAAGAAAGATTTGTCACAGTTTTCCTACTATATATTGGACCCAGTTGAACCGAGGTGCTAGATTTACTCTGTTATTGGTGAGAATTGATATTAGACTTGATGAGGCTGAGCGACAGACCTGTTTTACCACTATTTTAGACCCGAATATGCCCGGGCACCCTTGAAAGGGGTTTATGAGACTCATTTCATTGATTTATACATGGATAGAATTCAGGCAAGCATTTTGAGCATTTGAGTACTAATTTGGATTGGTGGTACCCCAGACTGATATTTTGTGGCTAGAGTATAGTATTTGGTCTACCAGTAGACCTCTATGGACCCTGTCTTTCCAGAACAAGTGCTACGGGCAAAAGGGTGACCGGGGGTAGGGGTGTACAACAGAATAGATATACTCGAGAGAAATCCTTTCGTGGATCCCTCCTTTATTGGGCCTTTGGGGCACCAGAGTAGGTAACATACTGACACTGCAGTTACCCTTAGTTGGCACATCATATCATATCATTCATTTGTGTGAGGTACCATCCTTGTTTGCTGTTTGTTGATTGTACGCTTTGGTAGTATAGGATGCTGGAGGGTTGTCTTCACTTGTTTGTGTTCCTTGTGTGTATGGGCGCTCGTGGGACTGTAGGTAGACTTATTGTTACTATTTTGCTCTATTGGTTCCTATTGTGGTTTCTAGGGATATTGGAGATTGTTAAGATTGCTTTTGGGCTTTTAACTGTGGGATTTTGACTTGAGATTTGTATGTCTATTTGGGGTTATCGTATCTTGTATTCAAGCATGATTATCGTTATCTTTTCTCTCCTATCCAGTCCATTTGAGGTTACCGGTATACCACCTGTCTTCTAAACTCTTCTCTTTATACTTGTTATTGCAAGGCTCCCGGGTATGTGTTTCTTTCCTTGGCCTATGATGTGTATTCTTTGTAGCTAGCCATATGTATTTTTTCCTACTTGTATTCTTTCCGTGCTAGCTCTGTATACTTATTCGTTGCTTTCTGTGACTATATGTTTTCTACTCTGTTCATTACTGTTCTTTTATCTTATGTTCTCAGTCGGCCTATGATACCTACTGGGTACCGGTTGTTTTGCAATTGATGCTCATACTACACTCTGCATCTTCTGGTGCAGATCCTAGTGTGGGCCATCGCCGCTAGATCGCTGTGGGTCGTGCTTGGAGATTTGGCTATACAGACTGAGGGTGAGCTCTTGGCGACTGGAGTTCAGCTTTTGGTTTATCTTTTGCTTTATGTACTCTATTACTACTCGGAGACATTTGTGTATATATTATTTTAGACCCATTCATACTTCTTATATGTAGATCCGGCTCTATACTATGATACCAGGTTTTGGGTTTGGTTTAGCTTTCGCATAGGTATGTATATATATTCCTATTGTCTATCCTTTCATCTTGTTCCCTTGCTTTCTCTTATTAAACTGTTATTCCGCTTAAATTATTAGACAGTAGCCCATTACTAACCGTTCCAAGCTATGGGGATTGATTTGCCTACTGGGGGTTGTAGGTACCATCATGATTGAGAAATTGGGTCGCGACAAACAGATAGTTTAAAATGCGGACTCTTGTCAGACAAAGGATGACTAGCATTATGCAATTTTTCATAAAAATGATTTGCTTCTTCATTAGGAGCTTCTTCTATAATTTTTCTAAAATCAAAATGCATCTCAAAAGCATTCTGAACTATTTACACCATCCTAGAATCTTAAACATTATTAGGTTCCGCAGACGTACTACTTTCACTAATAACAAAGTTATTAAACCTATTATTACTGTCAACTTCACCATGAGTAGTCCAAACTCTATACTATGGACTAAACCCAACTCTATAAAAATGATCCACAACAACCGCTTCTGTTTCATAGGTTATACAATCACAATCAACACAAGCACATCAAACCATTCCATAATTTAAAAAGCAAGAAAGTGTCTTTGCACGATTAATAAATTGAGTGACACCATTCACAAATTCCTCCCTCACACCCATTCTACTAGGATACATCATTCATATATCTAATTATGATCAGGTTCCATCTATACAAGCAATGATGATATTAATTACCCGTTCACTACTTAATAATTTCAATCACTATTTCACTATTTCAAGTCACTAGTTCACAATTTCAAGTCACTACTTAACAATTTTAATCCACTACTTTACTATTTCTTGACACTAGCTTACAATTTTAAGTCACTACTTAACAATTTCAATCCACTACTTCACTATTTCAAGTCAGTAGTTCACAATTTCAATTCACTACTTCACAATTTCAATCCACTAATTCACAATTTCAACTCACTACTTAAAAATTTCAAGTCACTACTTCACTATTTTAAGTCACTAGTTCACAATTTTAATTCACTACTTCACAATTTTAATTCACTAGTTCACAATTTTAATTCACTACTTCACAATTTTAATTCACTAATTCACAATTTTAACTCACTATTTAATAATTTAAAGTTACTACTTAACAATTTCAAGTCACTACTTCTCACACCCCGAGCCTACCCCCAAGATGCGACACAGCACCTGAAACCACAAATGATCCCAATCTAACCCTTGACTTTAGCATGACTTAAACATATTCATCAGCATATTGAGCGGAAGCTTAAGAGAAATAATAAGTAATATAATATAGAAACATAGTCTAGGAGCAACAATCTGAAATATAAAACACTGACTGTCTAACTATGTCTAAAAAGGCTCTAGATTGATAAGATGAGTTGCCGGGACAAGACCCCTAGCTAACTCTAAGTACTGAAAGAAAGTCATGAAAACAAAACAAAGCTAATAAATAGTCCTCGAATGACGAGGACTCACCAATCTTGACTGAAAGTCCTGCTGGGTCTAGCCACGAATCTAAGAACGAGCGTCTGAATCTGCATCATAACAGGATACAACACAAAGAAGTATGCGTTCAGTACTATAGAATATACTGAGTATGTGAGCTATACATATATCATGATAAATGCATACTTGAAAAGATACTTAAAACCAAAGCCACACATTAGTAGTAGAAACTGTAGTGCAAAGACTCAAAGTAAAATCATAGGTGAATATCATGGTTTAAGCACAAGTCATAAAACAATAAGTCTAAGCCTGAAAACCAAAAGTCATGTAAACTTTGTAATTTAAAAATATTCTTGCAGGAGTTTCTTATAACCTACATAAACTATGTGAGCATCATGGAGTCCAGTGTCATACACCCACACTGAAAAAGGTTATCCTAACTGGCCAAAGTTAGAACCATAAACGTAATGATCCTGAGGTGCACCTACAAAGGGGAAAAACCTACGGTGGTAACGTAGTTCTAGACTTTTGTTATCTAGAACTCTCATCATCTCGATGCTAAATACTACTTCCAAGACATTCATAGTGCTCACATCATATTATGTGATGTATCTAGATGTCATAGTCATCGATGGCAAACTTAAATATCATACTACTCACTAACCTTACTTTTGAAAACTAGTTGATAAGTATTGATGGCTTATCAGGATGTCATATTAATCATAAATGAACATATCTCTTAAAGGCTTAGTAAGACACTAGTTCAAATACATAATCTTGTTAAAATTCATAACTTGAGGAACTAGGCATTCTAATTTCTTGAATACTTGAGGTCATGTTATCTAAACATGCCAATTTTCTTAAAAAATGCGATACATGTCAAATTAGGCTAGGTTTATCTTTCAAATCATGGGATTAAGAAATAGTTGTAAAACTTCATGCAAGATCATGTAAATAAGGTTAGAAATCATAAAGCATTGTAGGTAAATCAAATTTACAGGAAATTTCATAATTGGACAAGAACCCTAGTTTCATAATTTCATAAAAATCAAAGTAAAACTTGAGAGTTTGGGCATAAGAGTGGAAGAGAACCCTTATTTGAATACCCACATACCTGAACTCGGGAGATTCCCTAGCTAGAACTTGATAGTGGAGATTTGGGGAAGAAGCCCTAGGTCTTGAAGCTTGAGAGAAGAATTTCTTTTTATTACTTAAGAGGTTTGATTGCATGAATGAGGAAAAGATTTGCTAATTTTGATATAATCCCTCTTAAGGACCCTAAAACAACATGAGTTTGGATTTTAAAAGTGGGAAAAAGACTAAATTACACCAGGGAATGATTTTAAAATAACTTAAACCGGGAAATCCACGGGTGGGTCTATGGTCCGTGGACTTGATCTATAAATTGTGGACTGAGTCGTAGATCCTAGGATCAATTTTAAAGCTTTCTGATCTTCGATTCTATGAGTGGATTGACACTTCGTGAAATGGGTCGATGGACCATCCTGCGACCCATGGTTTTAGCCTGAGAGAATGAAAGTCCTCTAAACTTAGGGATTTACGGTTGACAGGATAGCCCATGAAATCAGTCTATAGATTATCAACTGAGTCGTGGTTCTCAACCCCAAAAATAAGACCTCTTATAGTGGATCTATGATTGACAGGACTGTTCATTATTTCAAATGACGGCCAATTGAGTCACCCGTATATGCCTGAGAGGCCATGACTAGGGACAATCTATGGGTCAGACAATGGGTCGTGAACTTGAATGACAGACCGTGATCCCTGGAACTCTAAAATTTTTTGTTGAGTCCTGTAAATTTACTGGTTTAGATTCTGGGGTGTTACACTACTTAACAATTTCAATCCACTACTTAACAATTTTAAGTCACTATTTAACAATTTCAATCACTACTTCACTATTTAAAGTGTAAGTGTCAACACTAGTTGATCCTACTGATGACAAAATTAAATTTCTTACAAGATCAAGTTATGTCCACCTAGTGTTGACACTTAGATTTCTTTTTAGAGTGATAATATGTTTGCTTAGCATAAGTATCACCACAAATTGATCTTGTAAGAAAATTAATTTTGTCATTAACAAGATCAACTAGTGGTGATACTTATGCTAAGCAAACATATTATCACTCTAAAAAGAAATCTAAGTGTCAACACTAGGTGGACATAACTTGATCTTGTAAGAAATTTAATTTTGTCATCAGTAGGATCAACTAGTGTTGACACTTATGCTAAAAAAATAAATTATCACTCTAAAAAAATCTATGTGTCAATACTAGGTGGACACAAATCTATCTTACAAGAAAATCTATTTTGTCATCAATAGAATTAGCTAGTATTGACACTTATACTAAACAAACACATTATCGCTCTAAAAAAACTATGTATCAACACTAGGTTGACACAAATCGATCTTGCAAGAAAATTATTTTTTTAATTAATAGGATCAACTAGTGTTGACACTTATGCTAAATAAACACATTATCACTCTAAAAAAGCCTAAGTGTCAACACTAGGTGGACACAAATCGATCTTGCAAGAAAATTAATTTTGTCATCAATAGGATCAACTAGTGTCAACAGCTAAATAAATACATTATCACTCTAAAAAAATCTAAGTATCAATACTAGGTGGACACAAATCGATCTAATAAAAAATTTAATTTTGTCATTAATAGGATCAACTAGTATTAACACTTATGCTCAACAAACACATTATCACTCTAAAAATCAAACAAACTATAAATAACACAATTTGAACAAATGAAAACTAGATGTAATGACCCTTCCAGTTATTATTGCATTTTAACTTTCTTTATACTGTTAGAGCATTCTTATAGTGGCCCCAAGCCATTTATGGCTTGCTGGGACTAGTGGTTGGTGCCTTGGCTGTTCGTTTGGTCTTTATGACCCTTTCCTTGTTTTAGAGCTTTAACTTAGGAAATTATTGACTTCGGTCAACATTCTTGATAAACGTGCTTGGAATTAAATTCCAACAGTTTTGTTAGCTCCGGAGCATGGATTTTGGTCTAGTCAGACCCTTGGCCGGGGTCTGGGAGCTTTCAGTTTGGTTTTGTCTTGTTGTTTGTGTTTCCTGGACAATTGAACTTGAAAATTTGACTTTCATCAACATTTGAAGAAAACGGCCTTGGATGAAAATTCTGTTAGCGCTATTAGCTCCAAAATATCGACTTTAGGCTAGAGGGACCTTTGGTTTGGATCCCGAGGCTTCCAGACTCATTTTGGGCCATACAATTCCATTTTAGAAATAGTTGGCTTAAGGTTGGTTTGTGCATGGGGCCTAATTTTCATTAAATCAACCTCTATTGGGAATTTCTTTATTCAGTTGAGTTTAGAATGCCATTTATTGTACGGTAGCATAGTTTATTTGCATGTGTGGGGTCCGAAATGAGTCCCATGGGCCCATCCGGAGACTTATTGGCCTTAAGTTTCTGCTGGTTGTTGTTGTAGGTGCAGGCCTCAGGCCTTCATCATGATCGCGAGGGAGGACATGAGATCCAATGGTCTACCTCACTAGGCATCACAACTGCGAGGGTCCCTTCACGTGACCGCGATGAAGGGCATATGGACCCATCTCTCTTTTGCTCTACACAATCGCGAGGCTCTTTCTTGTAACCGCGATGAAGCCCCCGCCTTCTTTTTCTTTGTGACTGTGTGGCTACCCATCATGACCGGAATGGTCTAGATAGCATGGTCATCGCGAATGCATGGCGTCCCTTCACGATCGCGAAGAAGGACCCCTGGCAGTATATAAATCCTTCTCCTTCATTCACTTTACCCCTACACCAGAATTTCCTCCATTGTTATTAACTCCAAGATCCCTCCTTCAACCCTGATCAATTTTAGGCTTGGAGGTGGATATATTTTTGGTTCATGGTCATTTCCCACTCTAATTTGGTAAGTCTCCCTTATTTATTACGTTGTTTTCCATTTAAATTCCCTCCTTGTTTCTTAAAGCTTATGGCCTATTTTGGAGTCCTTCCCATGGTGTATTTTTGCTCAATTTTGGAGCATTTTCTCCTGGCAAGGTTGGGAGAATGATAGTACTTTTCACTTTCTATTTCAAGTTGTGGGGTCTATGGGCCCGCTTGTGACTCAAATTTTGACCCGGCTAAACATTTAGCAATATGGGTATCATTAGTCTTGTTTTAATGCATAAAATTCATTCTTGATGGTTTGATTGCTGTTCGGAGCATCTCATAGCAGTTCAGGTTTGGACAACGTTATTCCAGCAGCTTGTTATCAGACAACAGGTAGGTTATGGTTTCATTTTCCTAGAAATTGCGTATATAGGCTTTAACTGTACTATTTAGCATCCTTAAGTTGGGTTTATTAGTTTGGAACCCTAGACCTTGTCTGCTTTCCTTTTGTCTGGTTTTTTCATATTGTCTCATTGGAATACTCGATTTAGTTGGTAGCATTACCCCTTGTGGCCCGTATTGCCTTGTATTTGACTCTAGACCATAAAAGGTGAGTTATTTGGGAATGTCCGTGAGTCTCGGACATCAGATTATGACTTTTGGCTAGTTACTGTAGAGTGATTTTAACTTGTGCAGCGCTGATAGTCCCGGACATCAGATTATGACTTTTGGCTAGTTATCTATGCTGTAGAGTGATTTTAACTTGTGTAGCGCTGATAGGTTGATTGTGAGCCATTAAGCTACTGTTTGTGGTTGAGCATACCATTATCATTCATATAAAGAGTGTTTTTGCATTATTTACTACTACTTTGGCTGCGGGCTACTATAACCGGTTTTCTAAATATAGCATGGCCCCGAGGGCCCATTTTTGGTATAAATGGTTTTAAAAGGATTTGGAACTAATTTTTATGGATCTTCTTGGAGTAAAAGAGGTATCATAACAATTTTATCATCGGTTTTCACACTTATACTAGACTCGGCCATGCTGTAGTGCTGGACATCTTTTACTACTGATTGAGGCAATACTAGACTCAGTCGAGCTGAGCACTAGACTTGTTTTTACTACTATTTTAGACCCAGATACACTCTGGGAACCCTTTAAGGGGATTTTTAGACTTGATTACTAATTTAGACCCGGATAGACACCGGGTACTTATTTTGAGATTTCGAATACTGGTTTAGTACCGGATACACTCTGGGCAGTTATATTTGAGATTTTGAGATTTAGTATGTGGTCGAGGACCTCCATGGACCTTTTTGATCCGGACCAGGGGCTACGTACTATGAGTGCCGGAGGAGGGGTATATGGTGTAGTTGAGGTATACGGGTGCGTCCTTCCATGGATCCTACCTACTGGGCCTATTAACATTGGAGGAGGTACATATAGTATGATTGTTACACTTGGTTTCACTATAGCATCATATCCTGTATTTGTGTTTGATTCCACTCTTGTTTGCTATTTGTTGTGTGTACGCTCTGGTAGTATAGGATGCCAAAGGGTTTGTTTTCACTTGTATGTGTTCCTCGGGTGTATGGGCGCCTGTTGGGACTATAGATAGATTTATTCTTATTATACCCTGTTGTAGTACTGGTTCATTCTATTGTTACTTGTGGGTTTTTATTTGATCATCCTTACCTTGTGTGATTCACTGCTAGCATGTCTATGTTCAACTACTTTCCTTTCTTTCCTTTTTTACTTGAGGTTACCGGTATACCTCCATCCTTCTTAAAACCTTATCTTTATATATTGTTGTTGCAAGGACCCCAGGTGCATTCTCCTTTCCTTCACCTGTGTTCCGTGATATATGTATCTCTTGTGGCTAGCTTAGTTTGGTTGTTTTATCCTTGTATTTTATCTGTGCTAACTTCCGTGTACTTCTCTGTTTGTTTCTATGACTACTCTCCTTCATATCTGCTATTTACTTCTTTTATATCTTATATACGCTCAGTCAGTCTATGATGCCTACTGGGTACCCGTTGCTTTGCAATTGGTGCTCATACTACACCTCTACATCTTTCTGGTGCAGATCCTAGTGTGAGCTTTTACCGTTGATAGTGCGCAGACTCGTGAAGCTGTTCTGGCATCTGAGACTGAGGGTGAGCTCTTGGCGACCGGGGCTTAGCTTTTATCTCTTCTTTTGCACTATGTACTCCTTTTGTTATTTAGAGACAAATGTATATTCTCTTTTGTACCTTCTAGTACTCTGTATATTTGGTAGTGTCTCTTATACTATGATACCAGGTCGTGAGATGGTTTAGTTTTCCTATATATATATTCCGTTGCTATATTTCTTTACTTTTATCTCTCGCTTCCGCTTATATTTTGTTCTTTCGCCTGCTTAGCTAGCTAGTAGCCCATTACTAACCATTATGAACTACGGGGATTGGTTAGCCTATAGGGAGTTGTAGGTGCCATCATGACCAGAGAAATTGAGTTGTGACAAATTAGTACACAATTAGTCACAAAAAGGCACAAATCCAACAAATCATACCAAATTCATCAATCCCTTATAATTTTACCCTTTTTTTTTCAAAAGTAACGAAGAAGAAGTGGAGTAGTGGACAAACGAAGTAAAACACCGATGACCGGTGAAGATGTCCCCTCAATTCTTCAAGATTATCTTATATATTCAAACACTCTAAATTGTTCATAATTTTTATGATTACTAATCATATAAATCATGATAAATTTTGAGGAATAAGGATATAAGATAATCTTGAAGAACCGAGAGGAAATCTTTACCAGTCCCCAGCGTTTTACTATTTTTGTCCACTTATTCTTCTTCTTCGCCTTTACTTTTGGAAACATTAAAAGACAGTAATTTATTAAAATTAATAATTAAATATTATTTTTGTCACGACCCAATTTCTCGGTCATGATGGCACCTACAACCCCCGGTAGGTGAACCAATCCCCGTAGCCCAGAACAGTTAGCAATGGGCTACTATCTAACAAATAAGGGAACAAGACAAAGAGAACAAATAAAAGGAATATAAATATATACATATGCGGAAACTAAACTATACCCCAAGACCTGGTATCATAGTATAGAGCAAAACTACATACATGGAGTGCAAATAAACCAAAACTATATATACAGATGTCTCTGAATGGTAATAGAGTACATGAAGCAAAAGATAAACTAAAGCTAAGCTCCGATCGCCAAGAGCTCACCCTCAGTCTGAAGTAGTCCCAACAGATCTCCAAGCACGAATCACAACGATCTAACGGCGATGGCCCACGCTAGGATCTGCACCCAAAGATGCAGGGGGTAGGGGTGAGCACCAAATGCGAAGCATAAGGTACCCAGTAGGTATCATAGGCCGACTGGGCACATATAAGATAAAAGCGTAGTAATACACATAATAGAAGCAAGCAGTCACATAAATCAACGAAAGGTACACAGGAACTAGCCCAGAGGGAAATCAACAGAACCACATGTAAGGCTAGTAAGCAGAATATACACACCATAGGCACAGGTGAAAGTAAGAAACAACGCACCTGGGGTCCTTGCAACAACAGTGTATACAAAATAAGTTTACGAAATGGACGGTATACCGGTAACCTCAAGTGTAAGAAAAAGAGAGAAAGAGTAACGATAGGCATGCTCAGAGACATGAATCAAACTCAACTAATCATATCAATCTCAAATCTAGAAACTAACAGTCTAGCAGTAACCAATTTCATACTTAACCGTAACAGGGAACAATTCTGTAAGTAAAGAGCAAAAGTCTACCTACAGTCCCCCGGCCGCCCATACAACCGAGGAACACAAACAAGTGAAAACAAACCCTCCGGCATCCCATACTACCGGAGCGTACAATCAACAAACAACAAACAAGGGTGGAGCCTCAAACAATGAACGATATGATGCATGAAGATCTCAAGTGAAATGGTATCTCTGTATGTACCTCCCCCGGTGCAGATCCGGCCCAGCAGGTAGATTCCATGGAAGGACACTGCCCGTATACCTCTACTCCACTGTATACCCTTCCTCCGGCACACGCAGCCCGTAGCCCCTGGCCCGGATGGCAAGGTCCATGGAGGTCCCAGACCCCATACTAAAACTCAGTATCAAAGCATGTCACCGGGAAGCAAGTTCGGTATCAAGATAGAGACCCAGTCTCGAATATGCATGCCCAGACCCTGTCCAGGACTAAAGTAGTAGGAAAATATCTCAAAAACCCCTCCAAGGGTGCCCGGGAATAACCGGGTCTAAACCGTAAAAAGTCATCTCAGGTGCTCGGTCCGACCGAGGCTAAAAATCATCTCAAGTAACAAGAAAACTCAACTAGCACCCCGGCCCTTCCGAGTCTAGCGATAATCGTAAAACTGATGATTTTAAACATAATTTTACTTTCCTTTATCTAGAAATATTCACAAGTTAAATCAAACCATTTCCAAATTATTTCCATAAAAAACGGGCCCCCTGGGCCATGCAAGGTTTAGAAAATAGTGCTAGTAGGCCCGAAGCCAAAACCATAGTAAAACATGGATAAAACCTCTTTATATGCATGGAAATGGTATGATCACACACAATAGCTGCCCAGCAGCTCACAATCAACCTATCGACCCTGCACAGGCCCACAGCTACTCAGCAAGCATAACCAGCCTAGAAAGATAATTCTATGCCCGGGACTCGCGGACATTCCCAAAATCCCACCTTCTATGTTCTAGAGTCAACAAGGCCTCACAAGACCACAAGGGTAAATAAAATATATCGGCAAATACTACAAGCAACGGAGGAACAAAAGTAGGCGGATATGAATAAAGCGGTCGAGGTCTGTGGTACCAACCTAATAAACCAACCCAAGGACGCCCATTAATACAATTTTATCCTATATATGCGGAGTCTAGGAAAAATAAACCGTAACCTACCTGTCGTCCGATGACAAGCTGCTAAGATGATGTCCAAGCTCGAACCACTCCGAGAAAATCCAAAACTAAATCAGAATCGGATTTGGGCTTGAATAACTTGACGTAGATAATTGATTTCTTTTTGATAATTAACAATATTGCATCAGCATTTCTGTTCATACGAACTCCTTATTTAATCTTTTCAACACACAGAAGTATGTAAATACTTCATGTGATCACTTCTACTCCTGGACAAATACAAATTGAAGGCACCTAAATAAATACTCCTGCCACTTAATTCTTGCTAATAAGCTAGTGAGTGGAACAAGTGGCAGCACCCCAAAAGTTGTTACAATGTGTTGTCCAATCCCTCCACTCCCACGTGGAGTGGAGGTGGAATTATTGAAAGAATATTCTTACCCCATTATATATATTCGGGTATTGCATAGATTCGTGGTATAATAAATATAACTTTTTAAATATACCATAATTTATAGAAAATTATTTCAAATAAAACCTACTATGTTATAATAATAATTTTCAACATAACTAAATTTACTATCTCCGTTAAAATATTACAATGTATAAAAACCTTATAAAATAAATACATATACAATTATATCGTATCAAAAATATTTTCCATAAACCTTTAAAATATTTTGAAAAGGTAATAATAATATAATTTTCTACCACATTCGACTTTTAAATAAAATATTTCCAAATACACGCGATGTTAATAAAATTCTTAAATTTAAGTTTGCAACTCACCATCGCACGATTTAGATACTAAAGAACTCTCTTGGAACCCTCCCTTATGTTTTCTCACTGTTTCGGAACTGAAATGGCGTTTTAAAACGTGAAGTTGAGGCTTAAATCGAGTTTAACCCGACCCGGTTCGCGACCCGGTTTGCAACCCGTTTTCTACCAGATAGTCCGCGGTAAAACAGTCATAACTTTTTACTCCGAGATCAGTTGGACGTGAGGTTTTATGCGTTGGAAACTAGACTCGTAGACCTTTGATTTGGTATTTCGGGGGACTTCTAACTCTTTATATATTGAGAGAAAAGCTCCGAGACATTCTACCCAAAGTTCAGAAAATTTTATTAAAGACTTACGATAGCTTTTGCCGACTTGCTTGACTTCAAAACTTATAATGCGACCAAACAAATGGACCCACACCGAAATACCGGTCCTGACGAGCCTTAAGTGACTTGGGGCCGCTACAACAAGCTCTAACGGTTCAAGGAAAACGTATACGTGGAAAATGACCGAAGGGTCATTACATCATCCACTACTAAAAAGGACTTTCGTCCTCGAAAGTCAAGGTCAAGGGGGTACCTGAAGGCTCAAACAGCTGCGGATACTGGGCCCGCATATCTCTCTCGGTCTCCCAGGTAGCCTCCTCGACTGGACGGTGCCTCCACTGAACCTTAACAACCGGGATCTCTCGAGACCTCAATCTCCTGACATCTCTGGCCAAAATAGCTGCCGGCTCCTCAACAAAGGCTAAATCCTCACCCAACTGAACTGAATCCCACTGCAACACATGAGACTCATCTGGGACATACCGACGCAACATCGAAACATGAAATACAGGATGTATAGCTGAAAACATCGGAGGCAAGGCTAGCTGATAGGCAACGCTACCAACCCTCTGAAGAATCTCAAATGGCCCAATGTACCTGGGGCTAAGCTTGCCCCGCCTACCAAATCTCATCACGCCCCTCATGGGCGATACACGGAGAAACACCAAGTCACCGACACTAAACTCCAAGGCACGAAGCCTACGATCAGCATAACTCTTCTGCCTGCTCTGAGCTGCCCGAAGTCTGTCCTGAATCACTCGGACTCGGTCTAAGGAATCTCGAAGCAAATCTGTGCTCTGTGGCCCAGCACTAAAACCATCAAACCAACCTACCGGTGATCTGCAACGCCTGCCATACAAAGCCTCAAAAGGTGCCATGCCGATACTCGAATGGAAGCTGTTATTATAAGCAAACTCTGCCAAGGGAACAAACTGATCCCAAGAACCTCCAAAGTCAAGAACACAGGCCGAAGCATGTCCTCCAGGACCTGAATGGTCCTCTCGGACTGGCCATCTGTCTGAGGGTGGAAAGCGGTACTAAGATGAACCTCTGTACCCAAGTCTCGCTGAATAGCCCTCCAGAACTGAGATGTGAACTGAGTGCCACGGTCTGAAATGATAGAAGCTGGGACACCATGCAACCGAACAATCTCACAAAGGTAGATCTGAGCTAACCTCTTTGCGCCATAAGAAGTCTGAACCGGCAAGAAATGTGCTGACTTAGTCAGCCTATCAACAATCACCCATATGGAATCAAACCCATGAGAAGTACGAGGCAAACGAACAACGAAGTCCATAGTAATGCCTTCCCACTTCCACTCAGGAATGGGAAGTCGCTGCATCAAACCACCAGGTCTCATGTGCTCGAACTAAACCTGCTGACAGTTCAAGCACCGAGATACGAAATCTGCTATATCCCCTTTCATACCACTCCACCAGTAAAGTTGCCTCAAGTCTCTATACATCTTTGCTGTGCCAGGGTGAATGAAGTATCTAGTACAATGTGCCTC